>JASDQU011402050.1:43845-55425 GCA_032191745.1 Picea mariana
ACATTTTTCCAACAATGCATCATATACCAATGAAACCACATCGATCCATCTTCATCATGTATCAATGACAACTCATTGATCCATCTTCATCTATGCATTCTCATAAAAGACAATACATATTTATTACATCAATCATCAATCAATCGATCCTTTGAAATCAATCAATCACTTGACATCAATCAATCAAACCATTGGCATCAATGACAACATGATCCAACAATTATAGCATAAATAAATTGGTTTCCTTAGCCTTTCATATCTAATAAGAATGTATTTATACCAAGTTTTGAGGAGCATCAGTTAAGAACACCATTAGCATGATGAAGTATTAACCCTTTTGCATACTTAATGAAGGTAATTCAAACTACAAATTTCCATGTATCTAGCATCCACTAAATGTTGTTTTATTGTAAGGAGATGGAACTTCAAGTCTATAAAACAACTAGCTCTCTCCACTATATTTTTATGGTTGCATTGATAGGGAAATTCCATCTAAAATTAGTTGAAGATCCATTTAAAGATGAAGTTTAAGAGTTTGTAATGTTACATTCTTCATCTTGTTTTAGCATTTCCATGGATGTGTTTGATTGTTGAAGTTTCTCTTGCAAATTTGTTCTAATAATCTTCATCAAGGGTCATTTTTCCATAAAAATAAAATAAGGTTAAGGTGAAACATGTTGATGTTATGGTAGTTATGGGAGGTATTTACCTCCATGTGTAAACTTGAAAATGATAGAATATTTTAGGAAGCAAGAAGAAACCCTAATTACTTGGCTAATAACCATAGAAGACAAGTCAGCTCAAGAGGATAATTTGTATTAGGTTATTAGCCTCCAAGAGAAGAAGTCGGATAAAGGAAATATTATATACTAAGTAAATAGGCACCCAGAATGAGAAGTTGGTCCAGGCAGTTTTCCAGATTTAGTATAAATACAAGAGGCCAATCTTCATTCCGACAGACATTCTCACAAATATAGAAGAAACACTTGTGCACACTGCAGTTGGCCAGTTGTGCGCAAGTTTGGAGGAGAGATTCTGTTGCAGTTGCTCCAACTAGTAGATTTCGGTTTTAGCTTGGACTATCTCTTGGTTATGGTTTGGACTCTCTGATCAGCTCTTGTTTGGTGCGCAAGTCGCATCCCAAACCATTTCGGAGACTCTTGGTGATTCCTCGTCAGGGAATAAAATCCTAACGAAGCAACATTTTTGAGTTCCATGAGATGTTGCACGCCTGTTTAGGCATCGAATAGGTGACCACATTGTCCATCGGCTCCTGATGCATGGCTTCATAAATTGGACCCCTAAATCCAAATGTTGCATTGCTTCTTACTGAGCAAAGCACTAGTTATCGAAATCGATGAAAAAACAACTTACAAGGGGTTGGATTAGGGAGTGAGGGGTGATGTAGCTAAAATCCTATGCCAGGAATCCAAAAAGGACAATGGTTTCTCAATCCAAGTCTTTTTTTTCGTTTTATGCCCAGTTGCAAGTCACATCCCAAACCATTTCAGGGACTCTTGGCAATTCCTCGTCGGGGCATGAAACCCTAACAAAACAACATTTTTGAGTTCCATGAGATGCTGCAAGATTTTTTAGGCATGGACTAGGTGACCACATTGTCCATCCACACCCAATGCATGGTTTCATAAATTGGACCCCTAAATCCAAATGTTGCATTGCTTCTTACTGAGCAAAGCACTAGTTATCGAAAGCGATGAAAAAAACAACTTCTGAGGGGTTGGAACTGAGAGTGAAGGATGATATAGCTAAAATCATATGCCAGGAATCTAAAAATGATGACGGTTCCTCAATTTGATTCTTGTTTTTCATTTTATGCCCAGTTGCAAGTCGCATCCCAAACCATTTCGGGGACTCTTGGCAATTCCTCCTCGGGGCATAAAAACCTAACATAGCAACATTTTTGAGTTCCAAGAGATTTTGCATGCTTGTTTAGGCATGGAATAGGTGACCACATTTTCCATCCATTCCTAAGGCATGGTTTCATAAATTGGACCCCTAAATCCAAATGTTGCATTGCTTCTTACTGAGCAAAGCACTAGTTATCGAAAGCGATGAAAAAAACAACTTCCGAGGGTTGGAACCAGGAGTGAGGGATGCTCTAGCTAAAATCCTATGCTAGGAATCCAAAAAATATGACGGTTCCTCAATACAAGTCTCTACTTTTTTTTTTATGCCGAGTTGCAAGTCGCATCCCAAACCATTTCGTGGACTCTTGTCAATTCCTCCTCGGGCCATAAATGCCTAACGAAGCAACATTTTTTTGTTCCGTTAGATGTTGCATTCTTGTTTAGGCATGGAATAGGTGACCACATTGTCCATCCACTCCTGAGGCATGGTTTCATAAATTGGACCCCTAAATCCAAATGTTGCATTGCTTCTTACTGAGCAAAGCACTAGTTATCGAAATCGATGAAAAAACCAACTTCGAGGGGTTGGAACCGGGAGTGAGGGGTGATCTAGCTAAAATCATATGCCAGGAATCCAAAAATGATGATGGTTCCTCAATATGAGTCTTTGTTTTCGTTTTATGCCCAGTTGCAAGTCGCATCCCAAACCATTTTGGGAACTCTTGGCAATTCCTCCTCGGGGCATAAATGCCTAATGGAGCACCATTTTTTAGTTCCATGAGATGTTGCATGCTTTTTTAGGTATGGAATAGGTGACCACATCATCCATCTTCTCCCAAGGCATGGCTTCGTAAATTGGACCCCTAAATCCAAATGTTGCATTACTTCTTTCTGAGCAAAGCACTAGTTATCAAAATCAATGAAAAATCCAACTTTCGAGGGGTTGGAACCAGGAGTGAGGGGTGATCTAGCTATAATCCTATGCTAGGAATACATTGAAGTTGACGGTTCCTCAATCCGAGTCTCAGTTTTTGTTTTATGCCCAGTTGAAAGTCGCATCCCAAACCATTTCAGGGACTCTTGGCCAATTCCTCCTCAGGGCATAAAAACCTAACAGAGCAACATTTTTTAGTTCCATGAGATGCTGCAAGATTTTTTAGGCATGGACTATGTGACCACATTGTCCATCATCTCCCAAGGCATGGTTTCATAAATTGAATCCTTTAATCCAATTGTTGCATTGCTTCAAATTGAGAAAAACACTAATTCTCGAAAACGTTGAGTACTGCAAATTCTGAGGCAAGGCACCTGGGAGTGAGGGTTTATCTAGATGAAATCCTATCCCAGTAATCCATCGGAGTCGATGGTTCCTTAATCTCAGTCTCAATATTATCTATATGCCCAGTTGCAATTGGCATCCCAAACAATTTCAGGGACTCTTGGCCAATTCCTCCTCATGGCATAAAAAGCTAACTGAGTATCATTTTTGAGTTCCATGAGATGTTGCATGCTTGTTTAGGAAAGGAATAGGTGACCACATTGTCCATCTGCTCCCGAGGCATGGTTTCGTAAATTGGATCCCTAAATCCAAATGTTGCATTGCTTCTTACTGATCAAAGCAATGGTTATCGAAATCGATGAAAAAAACAACTTCTGAGGGGTTGGAACCGGAAGTGAGGGGCGTTATAGATAAAACCCTATGTAAAGAATCCAAAAAAGACTATGGTTCCTCAATTCGAGTCTCTATTTTCATTTTATGCCCGGTTTCAAGTCGCATTCCAAACCATTTCGGGGACTCTTAGCAATTCCTCCTCGGGGCATAAAAACCTAACGGAGTAACATTTTTGAGTTCCATGAGATGTTGCATGATTGTTTAAGCATGGACTAGGTGACCACATTGTCCATTCATTCCCTATGAATGGTTTCATAAATTGGACCCCTAAATCCAAATGTTGCATTGCTTCTTACTGAGCAAAGCACTAGTTATCGAAAGCGATGAAAAAAAACAACTTCCGAGGGTTGGAACCGGGAGTGAGGGATGCTCTAGATAAAATCCTATGCCAAGAATCCAAAAAAGACAACGATTCCTCAATCCGAGTCTCTGTTTTCATTTTATGCCCAGCTGCAAGTCGCATCCCAAACCATTTCGGGGACTCTTGGAAATTCCTCCTCGGGGCATAAATGCCTAATGGAGAAACCTTTTTTAGTTCCGTGAGATGCTGCATGATTTTTTAAGCATGGACTAGGTGACCACATTTTCCATCCGCTCCCGAGGCATGGTTTTGTAAATTGGACCCCTAAATCCAAATGTTGCATTGCTTCTCACTGAGTAAAGCACTAGTTATCAAAATCGATAAAAATAACAACTTCTGAGGGGTTGGAACCAGGAGTGAGGGGTGCTCTAGCTAAAATCCCATGCCAGGAATCCAAAAAAGATGATGGTTCCTTAATCCGAGTTTATGTTTTCATTTTATGCCCAGTTGAAAGTCGCATCCCAAACCATTTCTGAGACTCTTGGCAATTCCTCCTCGGGGCATAAATGCCTAACGGAGCAGCATTTTTTAGTTCCATGAGATGTTGCATGCTTGTGTAGGAATGGACTAGGTGACCACATCATCCATCTACTCCTGAGGAATGGTTTTGTAAATTGGACCCCTAAATCCAAATGTTGCATTGCTTCTTACTGAGAAAAGCACTAGTTATCGAAATCGATGAAAAAACCAACTTCCGAGGGGCTGGAACCAGGAGTGAGGGGTGATCTAGCTAAAATCCTATGCTAGGAATCCATCAAAGTTGATGGTTCCTCAATCCGAGTCTCAGTTTTTCATTTTATTCCTAGTTGCAAGTCGCATCCCAAAACATTTCACGGACTCTTGGCCAATTCCTACTCAGGGCATAAAAACCTAATAGAGAAACATTTTTTAGTTCCGTGAGATGCTACAAGTTTGTTTAGGCATGGACTATGTGACCACATTTTCCATCAGCTCCCAAGGCACAGTTTCATAAATTGGATCCTTTAATCCAAATGTTTCATTGCTTCAAATTGAGCAAAACACTAATTCTCGAAAACGTTGAGTACTACAAATTCTGAGGCATGGCACTCGGGAGTGAGGGTTTCTCTAGATGAAATCCTATCCCGATAATCGATCGGAGTTGATAGTTCCTTAATCCAAGTCTCGATATTCGCTATATGCTTAGTTGCAAGTCACATCCCAAACCATTTCAGGGACTCTTGGCCAATTCCTCCTCATGGCATAAGAACCTAACTGAGTAGCATTTTTGAGTTCCATGAGATTCTGCATGCTTGTTTAGAAATGGACTAGGTGACCACATTGTCCATCTTCTCCCGAGGCATGGTTTCGTAAATTGGACCCCTAAATCCAAATATTGCATTGCTTCTTACTAAGAAAACCACTACTTATTGAAATCGATGAAAAAACAACTTACGAGGGGTTGGAACTGAGAGTGAGGGGTGCTTTATCTAAAGTCCTATGCCAGAAATCCAAAAACGATGACGGTTCCTCAATTCGAGTCTTTGTTTTTATTTTATGCCCAGTTGCAAGTCGCATCCCAAACCATTTCGGGGACTCTTGGCAATTCCTCCTCAGGGCATAAATGCCTAACAGAGTAGCATTTTTGAGTTCCATGAGATGTTGCATGCTTGTTTATGCATGGAATAGGTGACCACATTGTCCATCGACTCCCGAGACATAGTTTCATAAATTGGACCCCTAAATCCAAATGTTGCATTGCTCCTTACTGAGCAAAGCACTAGTTATCAAAATCGATGGAGAAAGCAACTTCCGAGGGGTTGGAACTGGGAGTGAGGGGTTCTCTTGATAAAATCCTTTGCAAGGAATCTAAAAAAGACGATGATTCCTCCATCTGAGTCTTGGTTTTCGTTTTATGCCCAGTTTCAAGTCGCATCCCAAACCATTTCGGGGACTCTTGGCAATTCCTCCTTGGGGCATAAAAGCCTAACAAAGCAACATTTTGGGTTCCATGAGATGTTGCATGCTTGTTTAGGCATGGAATAGGTGACCACATTGTCCATTCTCTCTCGAGGCATGGTTTCGTAAATTGAACCCCTAAATCCAAATGTTGCATTTCTTCTTATTGAGCAAAGCACTAGTTATCGAAATCGATGAAAAAAACAACTTCCGAGGGGTTGGGATAAGGAGTGAGGAGTGCTATAGCTAAAATTCCATGGAAATAATCCATCGAATTCGATGGTTCCTCAATCTGAGTCTCGTTTTTTGTTTTATGCCCAGTTGCAATTCGCATCCCAAACCATTTCAGGGACTCTTGGCCAATTCCTCCATAGGGCATAAAAACCTAACGGAGTAACATTTTTTAGTTCTGTGATATGCTGCAAGATTTTTTAGTCATGGACTATGTGACCACATTGTCGATCTGCTCCCGAGGCATGGTTTCATAAATTGGATCCTTTAATCCAAATGTTGCATTGCTTCAAATTGAGCAAAACACTAGTTCTCGAAAACATTAAGTACTGCAAATTATGAAGCATGGCACCTGGGAGTGAGGGGTGCTCTAGATGAAATCCTATCCTAGTAATCCATCAGATTCAATGGTTCCTTAATATGAGTCTCGATATTTTCTATATGCCCATTTCAAGTCGCATCCCAAACCATTTTGGGGACTCTTGGCATTTCCTCCTCAGGGTGTAAATGCCTAACGGAGAAACATATTTGAGTTCCATGATATGTTGCATGCTTGTTTAGGCATGGAATTGGGGACCACATTGTCCATCCTCTCTCAAGGCATGGTTTCATAAATTGGACCCCTAAATCCAAATGTTGCATTTCTTCTTACTATGAAAAGCATTAGTTATCGAAATCGATGGAAAAAACAACTTTTGAGGGGTTCGAATCGGGAGTGAGGGGTTCTCTAGCTAAAATCCTATGCCAGGAATCCAAAAACGATGACGAATCCTCAATCTGAGTCTCCGTTTTCATTTTATGCCCAGTTTCAAGTCACATCCCAAACCATTTATAGGACTCTTAGCAATTCCTCCTCGAGGCATAAAACCCTAACGAAGCAATTTTTGAGTTCCATGAGATTTTGCATGCTTGTTTAGGCATGGAATAGGTAACCACCTTGTCCATCTACTCCCGAGGCATGGTTTCGTAAATTGGACCCCTAAATCCAAATGTTGCATTGCTTCTTACTGAGCAAAGCAGTAGTTGTCAAAATCGATGGAAAAGACAACTTTCGAGGGGTTGGAACTGGGAGTGAGGGGTTCTCTAGCTAAAATCCTATTCCAGGAATCCAACAGAGATGACAGTTCCTTAATCAGAGTATCAATTTTTGTTTTATGCCCAGTTGCAAGTCACATCCCAAACCATTTTCGGGACTCTTGGCAATTCCTCCTTGGGGCATAAAAGCGTAACAGAGCAACATTTTTGAGTTCCATGAGATGCTGAATGATTGTTTAGGCATGGATTATGTGACCACATTGTCCATCCAATCCCGAGGCATGGTTTCATAAATTGGACCCCTAAATACAAATGTTGTATTGCTTTTTACATAACAAAGCAATAGTTATCAAAATCGATGAAAAAAACAACTTTCGAGGGGTTGGAACCAGCAGTGAGGGGTGATATAGCTAAAATCCTATCCCAGTAATCCATCGAAGTCGACGGTTCCTCAATCCGAGTCTCGGTTTTCATTTTATGCCCAATTGCAAGTCGCATCCCAAACCATTTCAGGGACTCTTGGTCAATTCCTCCTCAGGCCATAAAAACCTAACAGAGAAACATTTTTTAGTTCTGTGAGATGTTGCAAGCTTGTTTAGGCATGGAATATGTTACATCATTATCCATCGTCTCCTGAGGCACGATTTCATAAATTGGATCCTTTAATCCAAATGTTGCATTTCTTAAAATTGAGCAAAACACTAGTTCTCAAAACAATTGAGTACTGCAAATTCTAAGGCACGATGCCCAAGAATGAGGGGTGCTCTAGATGAAATCCTATCCCAGTAATCTATCGGTGTCAATGGTTCCTTAATCTGAGTCTCGATATTCATTATATTCCCAGTTGCAAGTCACATCCCAAACCATTTCAGGGACTCTTGGCCAATTCCTCCTCATGGCATAAAAACCTAACTGAGTAGCATTTTTGAGTTCCATGAGATGCTACATGATTGTTTAGGCATGGAATAGGTGAACACATTGTCCATCCACTCCCGAGGCATGGTTTCATAATTTGGACCCCTAAATCCAAATGTTGCATTGATTCTTACTGAGCAAATCACTAGTTATCGAAACAGATGAAAAAAACAACTTCCAAGGGGTTGGCATTGGGAGTGAGGGGTGCTTTAGCTAAAATCTTATCCTATTAGTGCATCGAAGTCGACGGTTCTTCAATACAAGTCTCATTTTTTTTTTTATGCCCAATTGCAAGTCACATCCCAAACCATTTCGAGGACTCTTGGCCAATTCCTCCTCAGGGCATATAAACCTAATGGAGCAACATTTTTCAGTTCCATGAGATGTTGCAAGCTTGTTTAGGCATGGAATAGGTGATCACAAGAAGCAACCTAAACCCCTAGTATCATGCTTAGAGTTTAATGTAAAGGCTTTGAGCCAATACCTTACGCCTACAAACTAATACCAAGATAAAGGGAACCCAACACCATTGATGAGGTAAACAAAATAAACTACAATGAGATAGTTGTGATAACATGTCACCTAAGCTACAATAAGTAAGAAGATAATGCAAATTTTGTGGATAATAAAAGAGAGCATGAGATGTCATCACCTTCTCCAGCTAATGCCATGCCTCCACTTGGAAATTCTAGGCATTTCCATACAAAAATAGGAGAACTGAGTAGCAACAAAAACCACCATGAATATAGTGCAAAACTTATAACTAAACTTTCAATGTGAATATTAGGAAAGGAACCCACTATCACAACAATTATTATGGTTTTTGAAGCCCCATGATATGCATTATATGTGTTTAGGATGACCTCCCATACCCATAACACAATGTTAAAAGTCATCTCCAAGAAAAATACCAAATTATGATGTTTTTCTTCATAATCATGGTAGTACATGTCATATAGAGGATCCTCATATAATTGTCCATTGACAATGATTTGACAAAGAATCCCCTTCTTAGGGTTCTATCCAATTCTATTATTTCAATCCTTAAATACTATGCTCACCACCCCCATCAATATCTCTTTTGTGTTGCACAAAACTATAGTAGACAAGATCTTGATCCTCCTGGACTAGAGAAAATGTATCCATAACAATCAAAGGGATGTGATCCATAATTGGAGTTACCATGTGAGACCTTGAAATGCCTTGCATACCATTTCTTTCTCTCACCCTCAATACAATCAACTAGAAACTAATGATTCAAAGAAATAGGACTTCCCAACACCGTGCTATACCAGATCTATTGAATCTAGGGAATCAAACTTTTTCTCTGGTAACAATGCCAATTGTCAGCTCCCAAAATTGCACTTTGAAATATGAAGTCCCACATAACAATCAAGGAAAGCTCGATTCTACTCAAGATTTCTCACTACCACCAAATTTTCTCAAACCACTTACTACTAATATGCCAAAGGGATCATCTACTAATATTCCAAAGGGATCCACAAGGGTAACATTGTTTCCTCCTGCATCCCACACTAAAACCACATACTACTAATATGCCAAAGGGATCTTAGCAAGTGGATCCATTGCCCTCACTAGTTCCTCCATCATTTCTACATATTGCATATGAGACATAGCATGTTAGTATCTCAACTTCAGTAACTTTTGTATAGGACACTGGTTGTTATTTTAATTAAAATCCAATCCAACTTATATTCCATTAATTTAACATAAATGAGATGTCACACAATGACATAATGTTTACTCTAGAAACAACCCAAATGGGAAAAACAAACTGCAATGGTTACTCAATTCTCATTTTGAGAATCATTGGTTACAATGTAGCTCATGGATCTTTGTGCATACTTTCCTTTTTGTCCAAAATACCCTTTGAGAGTCATGTCAAAAGGATGAATAGGAGATGTTCATGAAGAGGTCTGGGAGATATATCTGTTAGTCTTGGAAAATGTCTTTATCCCACCTGAACTTGAGGGGGAACTCCATATGAATGATTGACTCTCCCTATGAGCCAACTAACTCTCTATGATATTAGGCTCACTCTCATTCTGCATGAAGCCTCTAAAAATTGACTCCCTATGAGTCTATACAATATCTAGAGCCATCTTCTCCCTCTACATATGCTAACCTCCTCTGAATTCTGATATCCTATGAACTATTCTGGGAGGCTTCTTTTTCGTACTAGATCCTGACACCTAACTCCCTCTAAAATTTGGCTCCTTCTGAGATGGTACTTGGTGGGGCCATCTGCCTCACCACTGGTGGAACCACCTGCTCCTAATTGTGACTCTATGTAACTCAAGAAACTTTGAGGTCATTTTCTCTCCCTTAAAGTATCACTGAGAGTTGCATGCCTCTCTACATCCTACAAAGTGTCACGAAGCCAAGCTAGTCTCTTCCTAGTCATTGCAACATCTATAGGTAGATCCACTAGCTCGACTGGCTCTACTAATGCTTCCTGGTATTATGAAGGATGAACAACTAGATAGGGATGTGTATGATCATCTTGCTCAAAAATCAAATTTTATTTAAAAAAATAAATAAATATATGTTGTCGCAAGAGCGACGACTGCTAGAATTGTTGCGACGAAATTGCTATACAAATAAAAAAAAATTGTATAGTAATATCGTTGCAAAATTCCCTTTTCTCGTCGCTCTTGCGATGAACACTTCTATAACTAATTCATTGCAAATTTCTTCGGATTGTCGATCTTGTGACAATCTGCATATATTTTCGGGCGTACGATGATCTCCCTATATTGTCACTCTTGCGATGATCTCTCTAACATTGTCTCATGTGCGACAATTTTCCTCCTTTGTCTCTCTTTCGATGATGTCCCTAGTGTTGTCACTCTTAAGACGATGTGTCAGGTTTGTCACACGTGCCACGTCACATGAAGTGATGTTTGGAATACCTTAGATTCATCATAATATCTACGACATAACGTCGCAAGAGCATCGAAATAACGATTGCAAAATGACCCAAATTTGTTAGTGGATCAAGATATTCTCGTTTCCCTTCTTTGTTTAGGTTACACAAGATGTCCTCCTTTTCCATGCCACACAGAGTATTTTCTTCAAGATGATTGGTCTCTGAGGTACATATAGGGTCTATTGAGAGGCATTCTAAGAACTCCTCAATATCAGGCTCCAATGGTTTCTCTTCATTGCATTCTATCCATGATTTTTGAGTCCTCAACAAATTGACGATAGGAACCCGAAGGGACTTCTAAATCTTCTTGTGGAGAGACAACTAAATTCTTGGCTACTATCAAGATATGCTCTTCCTGAGAGGCAGATATCTCAGCTGCTACTAGAATGCGAGAAAGTTCTTGGAGGAACATTCTTCAAGCTCTTGATCATCCTTGAATTACTATAGCTGGTTGATGATCCCTGTCTCGCAACACAACTTGGTACTTGATGTTGGAAATACTAGAACAACTGAGAGGGGGGGTGAATCAGTTGTTTATAAGCTTAAACAATTTTATGCCTTTTAAATAATTATTAAGATTTCTTCATGTGTAATCAACCAATCATACAGCATATGGACAGTAAGAGTAAAG
>JASDQU011402052.1:12854-23477 GCA_032191745.1 Picea mariana
TACGTCTGACATGTGGTCATCAATTACACCTATATGACTAACAAGGTTTCCATAAAAGCGCCCTAACTGTAGTTCAATTTAACATTATCACAAAAGATGGAGCAAGACTGGATAGATTTAACAACAGTTAAAGGATTAATAAAAATAAACCACCTCCAGGTAATTAGCGAACTGCTACCCTCAGTCTAAGGCATGGGTGGCTGAACGTGGCTATCAGCCTGACAGGCTCAACACTGTCCACTCAGAGGGTTGTCATGACCACCATTAAGCTGCTGACCCAGAGGCAACAGTGTCAACTATTCAATCCATATATTCCTCTACACGCAGGAAGGGTTGTCATCCATTTCAAAAAGGAAAATAAAAAGGTTTTTTTTTTATAGTTCTGTGCATTGCCTTCTTGAAGATATTTATCTGCACACCGGTTGCGTTGAGGGGAATAATACCAGTCTTCACATTGAACCACGCCTAACCCAGCCACGATGAATTTACATTTTCCCATCGGCTTTGTAATTTTTAGCATAACATCCTCTATAATTGGAGAAACGCCAATTAGCTCAGATCGTTGGTGGCTAAAGGAGAAAATAAGAGAATATATGGCCAAAGCATGCCACCGCACTACACTTCATGTGGCTGTAATATCACCTACGACTATCATCAGGAAACAACGCAGTCAACCCTTCGTTTAAAAAATTCCAGAGTTTACAACTTCTAAAAATAAAAATACAATGGCGTCTACAATTCGTCGGATCGATGGTTGCCAGGAGTAGGAATTATTAAATTCATGAACCAGTTCCAACCTGTAAATTAAACAGAGCAATGCTTCTCATCTACACAAACAGAAGCGTAGGCAACGCCTCTTCGACACACTGGTCCCTATTCTCTGGGGATAACTTAAATTTTTTTTTTTTGAGAAAAAAAAAAACCCTTTGAGGCGATGGCCGACCTCGGATTTGAATGTTAAGGTATGGAACATTTGTGGCAATGTCAAGGTTTCACAACATTCAACACAATTCTGGTTGTGGTCTTAAGGCAAGTCCTACACAAAAAGTGGTGGTTGCCCATTCACCACAGTGGGCCTTGAACAAGTCATTTAGAGGTGGGGTGAGGCCGTAGAAAAAAAATTAAAGTTTTAACAGTGCACACAGTGGGAGCATTCTCAGAGATTGTAATCACCCCATCTTTAATAATTTTTGTCACAAGTCCAAGGCTGAGTTTAACCCAGGAATTGTTGCAGCGATGGATGTGCTCATAGTTTCAAGAACGAAGCTAAATGGTGGAAGATACAAGATTAACATGACAAGGGAAGCTAGCTCGTAGTCCAACAAGGCTTACAACACAGCCACACAGCCTGACACAGGTACACCATAATCATGCATGGTCTTCCATGGTTGGAAGGCAACGACTTTATAGTCAAGAGGCAGGAAGTTTCATTAATATGCAGAAACAAAATAAAATAACCAGCACCATAAATCCCTCAATGGACACAAGGCAGCCCATGCAAAGGGGTACTCAATCGATAAAGGGTGCAAGACAACAACCACCATGAGAAATGATAGAGTCAAGAAGTAAAGTTTTTATCCGTCACACAAATTAAAATATCTGAAGAACCAAAAATAAATCAGCTAATCTGACGAGAACCCGAGTAGAATTAAGTCAAGTATTTTTCATCCCATAATGGCAATATAAAAATTCCGATACCTTAAGAGAGCACCCGGGTTCTAATACCTTCTATTAGGAAAATGAAAAGCGTACCTTTGCCTGATCGCCTGCTCCGAGTGTCGTCCACGCGCTCTGTGCTGCTCCTGCTCGCCAACCATTGAGACCTCATCGATACCTCCCAGCCAATCACTAGGGGTACTCTGCTTCCCTCTTAGACCCCGAGCCGCAAAGGGGCCACACACTATCCAGATGGTACGTCTAGATCCCAGCTCGCCTCGCAAGGCCGAGCTACCACTCCTATCCGAGCTGGGAAAACCCAACTCCCCACAAGTAATCAGTCAAGTCACAAATCCGGCAGCGTAACATTACGCTAACAGCCGATCCCCTTCTTCCTCATCTTCCCTTTCTTTTATATAGTTTTTAGAACCTCCAACTTTCCCGAAATCACATTTAAATTAAGTTTTAATAAAAATATTCTAAATATTCTCCTCCACACAAGTGTCGTCCATCCCCCTCTTTCCTCCAATAATTATTTTCTTTAAATTTATTAATTGTCTCATTTCCCTCACCCACCTAGAGTTTCTCCTAAATTTACTCCTAGGTGTTCCTAGATTCCCTTACAGGTTTAAATACTTTCCCTAAAATGAAGTTGCTAATTTAGTTCATTTTAGAAGGTTCGTAATTGCAGATTCTTTACTATGTTGACCTCGCTTTTTACCATAAGTTCCCCTCTTTCCCTTATTATGTTTCCCCCCATTCCTTAGTTTCCTAATTTTTATTATTCCCTTCTTTCCCCTTTTATTAGGGCCAAAATGGCAGTTGCGCTAATTACTCTTTTCCTTTTATTATTAATTTGAAATCTTTTTACACTTTCACAAGATAAATAATTTATTTTTTCTTTACAATTTAAAACCATATATTTTAATTAAATTAATAATCTCTTCATTTTACCCCAAAATTTTATGAAGACTAAAACTATTACTTAAGTGGTTTTTAGTTTAAATTTTTATTTTTATTTTTATAGGGTCTTTTCTTAAGGTTAGACAAAATTTTACCCTGAGAAGTTTTAGACTTAGGACTTAGATTCTGAACTAGGTGACATTTGATTACGGAAGTAGTTTAAGAATTTCTTAATGTGTTAAATGTCTTAGGGCCATCTAGGTTTGTTCCTTTATCAACATCAACGCGGCATGCCCTTCAGGAAGCACCACGTGTTCCAAGGGTGGCACTCACCTCTAGTGTTTCCTTTGCACGACGTGCCCTTCAGGATGCACCACGTGGTCCAAGGGTGCCACTTGCCTCTAGTGTTTCCTTTGCACGACGTGCCCTTCAAGATGCACCACGTGCTCCAAGGGTGCCACTCGCTTCTTGACTGATTGGTAGACATCAATAACCCCTGGAGTCAACACTCCGCCAGGTGAACTTGTGGGAGACTAAGGGCTCTAAGGAATAAGTCCCTCGCCTTATTGCGCACCCCTTAGAATCATCGTGAGTGACTATCGCAGTCTTCCCTCACGGCATCGTGGATCCTCTCGAACTAGGTAATCATAAACCTACAGTTCGAGCCACAGCGGGAGTGCTAGTAGGCTGTGGCAGGGATGCTGTCCACACCTCTCCCTCAACCTCTCTGGAAATCGTGTGTGTGGCCCCTTTACTCCATATGTGAGTCTGGTCGGCAAGCTATTGTCAGCCTGTATCATCAACAATCGTATCATAATATGTCCACATCATATAATCGAATCAAATATACTAAAATCACAGTAAACAATCAACCCCAAAGCACACTCCCTGACTCGATCCGGAGTCCAAGGGGTCCCATCGATGCCTCTGCATCGTCAAGGTCAAAAACCCTGCACACTTAGTAAAACCGAGTCAATAGCACCTGTCCATGTCAAAGCAGTAAAACATCATGTCATCTATCATATCGCATTATAATCAAGGATAAATGTTTTCTAATCATAAAAGTCCAGATCACTTGCGAGCAAGTGTCCTCAAAGACTAAGTTTTCTCAGTGAGCCAGAGCGGGATGTTACATACACCCCCTCTTGGTCTAAACTTCGTCCCGAAGTTTCATAGTATAAATGCCAAAATAAGTGTATCACATTATCATAAGTCTATCTATCAAACAAAAATGGAAATTGCTGGCGCATATCATAGGCGTCCTCCCAAGTTGCTGAGTGCGGACTATAACTGTCCCACTGGACCTTGACCTAATCTACCGTTCGACGTCGTAACTGTTGAACGCGATGATCTAAGATGCGGACCGGCTCAGCCATGAGTGCTCCCTCATCCGATACCTGCAAGGAACTCATGTCAATCACATGTGTAGGATCACTAAAATAATGTCTCAAAACAGAGACATGAAAAACATCATGCATACGCCTCAAAGAATCAGGCGAGGCTAGGCGATAGGCCACGGGCCCCTTTTTCTCCACAATCTTGAAAGGTCCCATGAACCTAGGAGAGAGTTTATCTCCCTTTTCAAACTTGATTGAACTCTTATGTGGTTTAACCTATAAGAAGACTCGATCGCCGACCTCGTAACTGCGGTCAGCTCGGTGCGCATCAACATAACTCTACTGTCGATCCTGCGCTTCTTTAATCCTTTGTCTTATGGTTTTCATTTGCTCTTCCATTTCTTGGATCGCTTCTGGTCCCACCAGGACCCTATCCTCAAGCCGATCCCAACTCAAGGTCGTCTGACATGGTCACCCGTAAGGAAACTCGAAAGGCACCATCTTAATGGTGCTCTGGTAACTGTTGTTGTAAGCGAACTCTACTAGTGGCAAGAATTCTTCCCAATGCTTTTGTTGGTCCATCACATACATGTGCAACATGTCCTCCAAGTTTTGGTTCATTCGTTCGGTCTGTCCGTCATTCTCTGGGTGATATGAAGTACTAAAGTTGAGTTTGGTTCCCAAGGCCTCTTGGAAACTCGTCCAAAATCGTCCAGTAAACATCGATCCTCGATCGGATATGATCCTCTTAGGCATGCCATGTAGCCTCACAATCTCACTGATGAAAACTCTCACTATGTCAGGTGCCTGATACATCGTTCGCATAGGAATAAAGTGAGTACTCTTCGTCAGAGTGTCTACTACCGCAAAAATCGAGTCATGTCTCCTCGCCATCAGTTGCAATCCAACAATAAAATCCATCGAAATAACCTCCCATTTCGATTCAGAGATGGCATGTGGTTGAAGTAATCCTATTGGGTGTCTATATTCAGCCTTTACCTGCTAACACTCTAGACATCTGGCCACATAGTTGATTATGTCAGCCTTCATTCTCCTCTAGAAGAATAAGGGCTTAAGATCTACCCTCATCTTCGTAACTCCCGGGTGAGCCATGTAAACTTCTCTATGAGCCTCGCTTAGGATCAAAATCCTCAACTCGTCGTTTGGAGGTACGTAAATTTGAATTTTAAACCTCAATAACCCATCGCTATCCAAAGAAAATCCTTCATATCATGGTACCATCATTGTGTTTTGTCCAATAAATCCCTCGACCTCCTTGTACCAGTCGTCGTCACGCTGTAAGGTTAGAATCTTTTCACGGAGATTAGTCTGAAGAGGCAACACCGAAAATATGCGTGGCCTCCAACTCAAAGCATCTGCCACCCGATTCACTGTTCCCTTTATGTAAGTAATCTCAAAGTCATACTCGCTAAGCAATTCCGACCAATGTCATTGTCGCGCGTTCAGGTCGCTTTGCGTAAAAATGTATTGTAGTCTACAATGATCAGTCTTTAGTTCAAAGTTACATCCAACAAGGTAGTGTATCCAAACCTTCAAGGCATATACGATGTCTAATAACTCCAAATCGTGTGTTGCGTAGATCTCCTCATGCTTTCTCAATTTCCTCGAAATGTAAGCGATTACTCGTCCGTCTTGCATCAAGACTCCACCTAAGCCTTCCTTGGATGCATCTGTGCATACCAAGAAGTCTGTGTCCATGTCAGGGACCTTTAGTATCGGCGCTGTCGTCAACAACTCTTTAAGCCTCCAAAATGCTTCTGTGCATTTCCGGGTCCAAACAAACTCCTTGTTTTTCTTCTGCAATTCCGTGATTGGATTTGCTATCTTCAACAATCCCTCGACAAACCGTCGATAGTATCTTGCTAAACCCATAAAGCTATGCACCTCCGTGACATTCGTCGATGTAGGCCATTCCCTAATAGCCTCGACCTTGGATGGATCCACGACGATACCTTCGCCGGAGATGACATGCCCTAAGTAGTGAATCATCGATTGATAAAAAGAGAATTTGGACAACTTCCCATACAATTTGTGCTCTTGCAGACACTATAGTACCAGGCGCAAGTGCTCATCATGCTCCTCCGTCGTCTGAGAGTAGATCAAAATATCGTCAATGAATACTTGGACGAACTTGTTCAAGTATTCACGAAACACCCCATTCATCAAACTCATGAATACTCCTGGGCGTTTGTCAATCCAAATGGAAAAACAGTAAACTTGTAATGTACAAATCTCGTCTTAAAGGCGGTCTTAGGGATTTCATCCTCCTTGATTTGCAACTGGTGATACCCTGATCGCAAATTGATCTTGGAAAATACCATCGCACCGTTCATTTGATCGAACAGATCATCAATTCTTGGTAAGGGATACTGATTCTTGATCGTAGCCTTGTTCAGTTGACAGTAGTCAATGCAAATCCTCCACGATCTATCCTTCTTCTGGATGAAAATAACAGGTGCACCCCACGGTGACACACTAGGACGTATCAATCCCAGGTCTAGCAACTCCTTTAGTTGCATTTTCAACTCTTGCAACTCCGGGGTCGACATTCGATAAGGCGTTCTTGCTATCGGTTTAGTCCCTGGTTTCAGGTATATGGTAAACTCTAAATCCCTTTCCGGCAACATCCCAAGTAACTCCTCTGGAAATACATCCTCAAACTCCTTCACCAGCAGAAGGTGTTCTAGACCTTCCGTTACTCCCTTTTCGTTTAGCGCAAGGATTTCATAAAGATTGCACCCCTTGCGCATACTCTTCTGTAACTATAAGGAAGAGACGAACCTGAGGGAAACTCCCTAGTTCTATCCTACAATCACACGTCTCTATCTTATAGTTGAGTATCGCCTCATGCGATTCCAACCAATCCATGCCAATCACGACATCATAATATCCTAAGATAGTGACGTACAAGTTGTTCCTCGTGACAAACTCTCCCAGGTTAAGTGCACATCCTGTAACCTTTCCTCCAACCTTCTGTTTGGCTCCTGAAGCCATCTCTACGAAGCTAAACTCATTCTGATCGACTGCCTTTACCTTAATCCTTTTTAGCGCTGCACTAGAAATGAAACTCTCAGTAGCACCAGGATCTATCAAAACACTAAGGGTTTGGTCAGCGATGGTTCATGTCATCTCGAGCATAGTTGACTGGTGCTCTGCCTAGCAGTTATTCACCACTGCATGAATCCAATGGGCCTTGCCCATATCTCCCACTGTAGTAGGTCCGGCTGATCCAGACACTCTGGTCCTATCCATAGGACAATTGCGCTGGTAGTGTGGCTCCCCACCCATCCAACAACCCTTCTTCATCCCAGTAGTCTTGGTACCCGAAGTAGAAGATGACGGCCCACTGGCCTAGAACCCTGGTCTGTTCTGCTGAACATGCATAAACTGCTGCTGCTGCGGGCGACGCTGTTGCAGATGTTGTGGTCCCCGATAAGGTGTCCACTACTGAGGTGGCGATCGCCGAGGTGTAGTGAAAGTGGATCCCCTCTGGAAGCCATGATATCCTGGTGTATGTCTCGCTGGTGTCTGATGCTACAGTGTTCTAGATGAACCCTGCCTTGCTGGTCTCGCTGGAGTCCTAGTCTGTCCCCCACTGATAAGATCCTCCTCTTCTATGAGGGCCTCCTAGATGGCATCATGCAAGGTTTGAGGCATCAAAATCCTAACCTTTGCACGCAGGCTTCTGTTAAGGCTGAACACGAACTGGTTGACCTTAAGTTTCTTTGTGTTAAGGTGCGGAGCATATCGGAGCAGCTCCATAAAATGTGCCTTGTACTCGGGCACCGTACGACCTCCCTTTCATAATGCATTGAACTCATTGAGCTGACGCTCAATGAATTCCTCTGAAAGGTACCTCTCTCGGAACCGTTCCTCGAACAGTTCCCATGACATGTCTTCGACGGCCATGTTCAGCTACGGTGGGAGCGTCTTCCACCATAGAAGGGTTCTCCCCTTCAGTTGAAAGACCACCATGCGGACCTTCATGTTAGAGGTATAATAGCGAAGTGCGAAGCACATTTCCGTGTTCTCCAACCATGCCTCAGCGGCTGGGTCGTCCGGGGCACCAATGAAGTCGAGAAATTTGACTTTCTCGAGTTCTCGATGAATGCTACAAGTAATGGCTGGTGCGCATGGTGGAACCTCAGCGGGTGCCAGCGCCCTGGCCTCATCTCTATCCAAGCAGCTAATCAGTGCCTCGAACATGCGCTGAAAAGATCTCATCATCCAAACTACATCACCCACTACTATCTGCTCCTGCCCAAGAACCTGCTCGTCTCCCTGGGGGTTAGACCCCTCAGGTGTGGATGCTACTGGAGTCGTCGCGCCTCCTCCCCTAGCACCCTGTCATCTGCCTCCAGGGCGTCCTCTAACCATGATTACCTACACGCACACAATCAACTTGATCAGCAACAACATAATCAAATCAAATCATGTCAACGAAAGCCATAGTGAATCCCAAGTCGCGGGTCGAACCTGCTCTGATACCATATGTAACGCTCCTCCTTGTTACGATGAGAAACCTCTTTATAACAAGTGAATTTTTTTTTTTTGTGTGTGCATGTGTACAAGGTAACAAGACATTATACTCTGCGCCGCCACATGACGATGAATCATGACGCATGCAACTATGATATCACATAAAGGTCTAAGACGCACATCAACATCTGCCAGTAATGAACAACAATCGACCGATAAATAAATAAGACTGACTACTCACCCTTCCTACCCTGCAATGGTTAAGACCTCCAAGACACATAAGCAACGCTCAAGCCCAGGTTCCCATAGATTTTAACCATTTAAGGTCTTAGGGCTGGCGACTGTTCTGAGGAACATGGAGGTGTCTACATCCCACCCGAGACAATAAGACCAAGCCTACTAACCCAATGATAAAGACACAACCATCAAATCGTAGTCAACAAGGTTATCTATTTTATGGCAAAATGCGACCATGAATTATAATAACTCATTAAATTACTCATTACAGTATTGCATGGGAGGTGTATTTTAAATCAAATTTTAAGACTATGACCATTTATATAGCAAGCAGGGTAATTGATAGAGTTTATTCCAACCTCCATTACGAGCCTATCTTCGCATGTCCCAAGTGCATAAAGGAATCAAGGCATATTCTAAATCAAGTTGTAAAGGACATTAACAAACATGTTCAATATTAAGACCATTCACTGGTGGTTAAGGGTAATGTCACTGGCATTAATATTGGCTTGTTTTAACCTTGCGCATAATTCATTACCGTAAAATAATAACAACCATACATTTATATCACAATATTCGGGCCATAATTTACAATTACAATACATATTATATGATACAACCATAAAATTACAATGACCTTACATGATAAAAACATTGCAAATAAACAGTGAGGAGCTCATATTTTCGATGTCATCAATGATCATAAATTTCAATAATAATGCAATAAATAACAACGACTTTACTTTCTATAAGTTATCTAACACAACATTACACTCTATATTATGTTGCAAAACATTACTCTTACATATTTTAGAAACAATATGAAACCATAGCATTACCTTTACATATCACCTTAACAATATAATTTACAGTCACCATACATTACTTATTACCGTATCAATTTATGTTATTCATAACAGTAAAATGTTAGTAACATTTTCACTAAAATAATAATACCCTTACCCTTTTGTGTTATGATAACCTTACATTAGAATAAAAATAACATCATATTTATATATTATCGGTGACACTAAAACTTACAATAATACTCCCATATAGTAATGACAACCTAACATTTATATCATGATAACCTTGCATGTAAAAAGAAAAAAAACCAAAATCTTACGTCTGACATGTGGTCATCAATTACACCTATACGACTAACAAGGTTTCCATAAAAGCGCCCTAATTTTAGTTCCATTTAACATTATCGCAAAAGCTGGAGCAAGACTGGATAGATTTAACAACAGTTAAAGGATTAGTAAAAATAAACCACCTCCAGGTAGTTAGCGAACTGCTACCCTCAGTCTAAGGCATGGGTGGCTGAACGTGGTTGTCAGCTTGACAGGCTCAGCGCTGTCCACTCAGAGGGATGTCACGACCACCATTAAGCCGCTGACCCAGAGGCAACAGTGTTAGCTATTCAATCCATAGATTCCTCTACACGCAGGAAGGGCTGTCAGCCATTTCAAAAAGGAAAAGAAAAAGGGGTTGTGTTTACAGTTCTATGCGTTGCCTTCTTGAAGACATTTATCCACACACCGGTTGCGTTGAGGGGAATAATACTAGTCTGCATTTTGAACCACGCCTAACCCAACCATGATGAATTTACATTTGCCCATCATCTTTGTAATTGTTAGCATAACATCCTCTATAATTGGAGAAATGCCAAGTAGCTCAGATCGTTGGTGGCTAAAGGAGAAAATAAGAGAATATATGGCCAAATCATGCCACCGCACTACACTTCGTGTGGCTGTAATATCACCTACGTCTATCATCAGGAAACAATGCAGTCAACCCTTCGTTTCAAAAATGCCAGAGTTTACAACTTCTAAAAATAAAAATACATTGGCGTCTACCATCCGTCTGAGCGATGGTTGCGAGTAGTAGGAATTATTAAATCCATGAACCAGTTTCAACCTGTAAATTAAACAGATCAATGATGCTCATCTACATAAACAGAAGCGTAGGCAACGCCTCTTTGACACAC
>JASDQU011402052.1:31292-43669 GCA_032191745.1 Picea mariana
ATGTCGGCATTGCCTCGGCCCACTTTGTAAAATAATCAACATCTACAATAATATAACCATGCCCCCCGGCCGAGTGAGGGTGACATGTCATGAAATCAATGCCCCATTTGGCAAAAGGACCTACTGAGACTACAGGATGAAGGGGATCAGGATGCGACCGAATCTTCTGTTGATAGGTCTGGCAGGCATGACACTTATGAATAGCAGTAATGCAGTCATTGAATAAGGAAGGCCAAAAATATCCTACACGTAAGATCTTCTGGGTAGTAGCATACCCAGACATATGACCACCACATGATCCTGAATGGAAGTCATTCAAAGCTTTCTCAGCTTCGTCAAAATTCAAACAACGTCGAAAGACTGAGCCAATACCTCGACGGTAAAGAGTGTCGCCGAGGATAATGTACTGGCGAGCCTGATAACGTATACGACGTCGTTCATTATTGGACAAGGTAGGCCAGAAAGTTTGAGTTTGGAGATATATAATGATATCTCCGCACCAAATATCATCAGTACTGATAAGGAAAAGTGATTCGTCAGGTAACGAATCAACTGCTACATTTTCCATGGCAGAGTGGGGGAAATCACAAATTAACTCAGCAAAAACTAAGGATTTCTTCGACGTGGCGCGATCGAATTCCAAGTCAAACTCCTGGAGAATGACAATCCACTTGGAGTACTTGCCCCCCAGCAATTGACGTGTCAATATATGTTGCATGGGGTTACAATGTGAAATCACTGTAGTTTTTCTGGAGAGAATATAATGGCGAAAACGTTGAACTGCTTGAACAGCAGCCAAAGCCAGCTTCTCAACATGTTGATACTTGACTTCCGTTGATGATAGAATTCTACTCAAGTAATAGATAACATGTTCATCGTGGTTATCATCCTCTTGAACGAGGACCATGCCGATAGTATACTCGGAGCAGCCAGATAAAGAAAGTAATCCCGACTATAATCAAGAGGGAAAAGAAGAGGAGCTTTTGTGAGGGACAACTTTAAAGCTTCGAAAGCGTTGTTGGCAACTTTATCCCAAAAAAACTCTGAACCTTTATTTAAAAGACGTGTGAAACCACGAGTAATCTCGACGTAATTCGGGATGAAACGACGAAGAAAGTTTGCTTTCCCCTGCAAAATTTGTAACTGGCGCAATGAAGAGGGAGGAGGAAGATTGAGAATCGCCTCAACCTTAATAGGATCTACCCGGATCCCTTGACGTGAAACAATGAAACCGAGGAGACGGTCAGACTCTATGCAAAAGACACATTTATGAGGGTTTAGACGAATGTGATAGAACCGACAATGAACGAAAATCGCTCGGAGATGATTTGGCTGATCGACTCGGCGTAATGAATGAGCCGGCAAATCGTCTAAATAATGTTGAACGATATGCTTTATATCGTGAAATGCATAAGACATAGCACGCTGAAACGTAGCACCTGCATTATTAAGACCGAAGGGAAGTTTTCTATAGGCGAAAGTACCCCAAGGACAAATAAAAGAAGTTTTATGTTGGTCCTCAGGAGTGATGTTAATCTGATTATAACCGGAGAATCCATCCATGAGGGAAACGATTTCACTGCCAGCACAGTCATCGACGATATGGTCGACGAAAGGGGTCGAAAAGTTGTCCTTTGGACAAGCTTTGTTAATATCCCGATAATAGACGCAAACACATATACTACCACCTTTCTTATCAATCGGTACGGGGTTGGAAACCCATTCCATCAAAGCCACAGGATAAATAAAACCGGCTTTAAGAAGTTTTTCAACTTCAAGTTTTATAGCTGCTGTTTTACGTGGATGGACAGGACGGAGGCGCTGCCGGAATGGTTTAGCTCTGGGGTAAGTCTTTATCTCATGCACGACAATATAAGGGTCGATACCTGGCATCTCGTCGTAACTCCAGGCAAAGATATCATGAAATTCTTTGAACAAAGCAGTGTAGGTAATAATTTCCTCTGGAGAACACGAAGCTCCAATGTGAACATTTTCAACTATCCCAGGTTTAACTGAAATATCAATGGGAAACGTGGGATAAATATTACTAATGTTCCCTTCCACAAACACATCACGTGTAGATCCGGTAACGGTCGATATGACAAAAATGGTCGACGGAGTCGAAATCCGCTGGTAGTTCTCCAGAGTGTGTTGTTCCAGAAACAGTATGGAATGATGATGCCCATCATCCCACGGTGTGTCAGCCATGACAGACATAATCATTTCGTCAGTGGGAAAGACTACACGGAAAGGATCGGGAGACAACTCCTCAAGAGAGGGTGCAGAAGGTGCTGCCGATTGAATCGCATGATAAGCAGACTCGACCGGACTTAACGGCATGACGTCGCCGAAATGAGCATGATCTCCTGGATAAGGGATTATCCAAGGGTCGAAAGACACAGGAAGCTCATGAGGTACAACGGAGATCATATTAATCGAAGAAACTAACGGGTGTGGAATATTAGGTGGTGGATGAATGGGGAAAGTGCCCATTAACGAAGAGTCTTTTAAAAGACCGACACCAACATTCTCGTAACTCGGTGGGGTCTTAGCTATAAATGGCATGTTGCCAGTGCGAGTATCGGAGTTAAAGAAGGCAAGTTGATCAACTGTAACAACTTTTCTTTGGTGAGAAAATCGTACAACACAGAAAAGTGTTGACACAACAACGCGCATAGAATCTACCCAACTACGACCAAGAAGAAGATTGTAATCTAAGGGAGCATCGAAAAATTCCACTTCAACTTGGATAGTCTTACCTTATAGAGTGACAGGCAACGAGGAAAGAATGTCGTAAGGCTTAAAACCAGAGCCATTAAAGGCTTTCAAACTATTTTGTGATTTCGTTAAAGGAGGAGAGCCAATGGCTTTCCAACAAGTAAGAGACATTACGTACGTAGAGGCCCCCTCATCAACAACTATGTGAAAAATGTTCTTGTCGACAACAATAACTTGTATCTGAAAATCAAGTTGAGGGGGTAACCTTGGAACATGTTCGTCCAAGTCAAATACTATCAAATTCGAATCTATAGGATCAATTCCACCTATATCTTTCAACAGAGCCCTTCGTTTTGTAGGACAAGACTGAAGGACTTCAAGGGAAGACATCGCTAAAGGTGCTTGGGCCATATCTTCCACAATACTGTAGTTTTGGGCTGCACGAGCATGAGGATTGAAAGCCGNATAGGACTGTATCGAGACTCGGTCGTTCGAGATGAAGAGGACCGTTCGTAGGCGGATTCGGTGGAGAGGGCTGTACCAGATCAGGAGGTAAGTCATCAACCTTCTCCTTAGATGGAGTATAGTCTTTAGTTCTAGTTGCGATTGCAACGTCGTTCCTCTTAGAATCACTAGAGAACATCAAAACATATGATGTCGTAGAAGTAGAGGGTTGGTCACGGATGACCAACGAGGCCTGTTGCTAAGACGGGAAGGGTTGAGACAAGATAGTCGGTGTCGGTGGTTTTGGCGTTCCTTGAAGGAACTTAGAAACTTCGGCACGTCGAGGACAATTCTTTGTATAGTGATCGTCACCGCAGATAAGGCAAGGGTATCGTAGTTTGTGCTTATCCCTCTCTTCAACAGGAGAATTTGTAGTTTGTTCGTTCGGATTATTATTCTTTCCCCCCTTATTCTTGCCTCTCCCCTTTTTAGATTTACCTTTACCGGTCGGGGTAGATTGAACAACGTTCACCTCAGAGGTTTTACCGGCGGGAGGGGCAGGAGATAGATCATTTTGAACGTTAGAAGATGTAGATTTAGGGGTTGTATTCGAAACAGAGTGTGAGTGGGTACGAGTAGAACCAATCATACCATCAGCTGCATGCGAAGCGGCTGGAGTAGTTGAAGCGCTGGAAGTACCAAGATGGGGTAAGTTAGGTAGAAAATCGTACAATGTTCCCATTTGTGAATAAACAAGATCAAGATATTGGGCACAACTTATAGCATGCTCTTCCATAACAATGCCACCCATGGCGATTTCTTTACCAATCTTGTTCACAAAGGATTTCGTGAACCATTCGGCCAGTAACTGATCAGGGAGCTCAAGTTTGATGAGACGTCATCTCCGTCTCCACTCATGTATATGATCCGAGATATGAGTGCCTTTAAATTGTTTAAAAGAAGTTAAAATCTCAGTCCCGGTATCATAACGAATCGGTAACTGGTAATGTGTAAGAAAAGCCATAGCTAGGGTGTTAAAATCGGAGAAGAAACCTCGTGGCAGTTTAATGTACCACTTCGCAGCGGAACTAGTAAGAGTTCTTTGAAAAAGACGTAGGCAGATGGAGTCGTCCATCAGCGAGTTGGATGAACACCATAAATGAAAGGTCATGACATGATTATTGGGGTCCTCTCCCGCCTTGCCATCGAATTTCGAAATATCCGATGGAAGCTTAGCAGGAATAACAGGCCATTGGGGAGAGTGACGTATAGGATCATTGAGAATCCTAGACAAATATGGCAAATCCAAGGTAGCAAGAAAAGGAAACTATCGGTACTTGTGGGTACTGATGGCTTTGGGGTGGAAGCCCTGTCGACAGACCAGTAGAACCATAAGCAGACTGTCCGTAGAGGGAATGCCCTAGCTGATTCGGTGGTGGGCGGATAGGGTAGTAACCTCAAGGATTGTAACCTTGAGTTTGAGTAGGGACTTGAGGTTGAGTAGTTTGACCCGAACCCCAAATAGGATTGGTTATACTCGGATACGGTGGGCCTATAGTAGGGACAGTTTGCTGCCCCCCATCATTTTGAGGAAAGTTTTGTAGAAGTTGATTCCAATACTGGGCCAATTCAGGAGGTATATTTTTTCCAAAAGGTGAGGTTGGTCCCCCTACAGTAGGTTGTGTTCCACCCGAAAGTTGAGTGCCAACCGTAGGTTGTGTAGTAACTATGTTGTGTCCAGGAAAAGAAAAAGGAACTGTACTACCCTGTCCACCAACAGGAATCTGTACATTTGGTGCCATAGTCGGGATAGTGCCACTAGGATTGGGATTGCCAAAAAATTGAGGAGGGAGTGTCAGGATAAAAGGAGGAACATCATGCCCAGGAAAAGGAGGACCACCTGGAGAACTGGCTGGGGTTTGCGGAGGTGTTGGATTGGAAGCATTCAACAAGGCACTCAATGCATGGTAACCAGGAGGTAAATTTGGGTTAACCTCAGGCATTCGCTGGGTATTGATAGGAGCAAGAGTAGCTGTAGGAACCTCGGTTTGGACACTCGTAGTAATTGCGAGATGGGCCATCTCAGGAGGGAGAACAAAATGATAAGTAGTAGTCTCTGGTGTAGTTGCTGCCTCAGAAGACACAGGAGGGTTGACTTCGTAGACGGGAGGTGCCTCAGTACCAAAAAGGACTCATCGGAAATCACCCGACCAAAAAGGATCTCGGCCTACTACACCGTGAAAAGGCCCAATAGTTGATTCAAAAGATGTAACAACTGCTTCGTCAGAAGGAGTTGATCGCACAACAGGTTGTTCACCACGACGACTGCGATAGTCCTCTATAGTATTGGTAATTTGGAAATCCTCTAGAGAATCAGTGCGTTCTACCCATGGAGGTGGAGTAGAAAAGTCTTGGACTTCACTTGTGTCCTCATGTGGTGGTGTAACAACTGGGACGTCACTTGTCTCCCCGTGTGGTGGGGTAACAACTGGGACTTCACTCTGGTGAGGAGAGCTCTCAGGTGTACTAGTAGGCAAGGGTTGAGAAACGTCCGGATGTTCCGGAGATAAACCTTGCATTCTACGTGAACGTCGTGGGGGAGCAATTGTAAACAAGTGACAAGATCTGCGAAGAAATCCCTAAGGTCAACTTCGAGAAAGCAACAACACACACTAGTAAACAAAAACTAGGAAACAATCACCAAGCAAACAATACCTTCTAATTTCAAAGCCACTAGTTGGTGATGAAATCCAACGTTGCAACAACGAGATGAGAAGGGGTGGGGCTAAGGTGGAAAAGTTACGTTGACGACCTGCTTAACAGACTTACGCCCTGGTGCAAGCTCCCACACATAATCATGGGTATACCCTCCAAGGAGCCCGAGTGAGTTTGATCAACGTCAATTCCAGGTACCATGAAGACTTTCCCCTCCACAGTCACCTTAGGTAAGAACCTAGAGAGACAAGCCACTAAGGTCACCACAAACAATAGTATAGCCTGGGGGAACAGTCATCATTCCGATCCACACGCAAGGGCAGGGTATCTAGCCCGAAATCAACTCAAAAGGCTTCCACTCATAATTGTGGGTATACCTCAGAGTGATCCCCATAATACGTGCAATCTCTACACCGATGTCAACAAAGCAGGGTTAGTAACTATGCCAACACCAATGTGACCTAGTGCTTGACCCTTGTGTTAGAAGGGCGTCCCAGGACAATATGCTGCCAATGGAATTTAACACTCCCTAACTCAAGATGCTATTGTGTGTTTTTGAGATTTTGGAGAGTGTATCTCTCTTCCTACTCCAAAGCACTAGCCTAGCTAAATGTTGGTGTAAAAGAGCCCTATAAAAGAGTTACTAGATACATTTTAAGATTACGTAGTGTTTTTAATGGCTGTTGTTTACTCAAAGGTAACGAAAATGAAACTCATGTGTGTATGACTCTAACCCAAATAATGCAAGAATGAAAATGAAAAATTATACTTTCGATTCAATTAAACCTATATATGGGAGAGAGAGAAGTTTTCCAAATCAACCATGAATTATATGCAAAATTTTCCTTTCCAATGTCAATGCAAACAATCATGTATCAATGAACAATTTCTATATATCTTTTCCAAATACTTCAACAAACTCTAAAATTTGATTTTCACTGTTGTCTAAAAGACAAAAACAAAATCTTGAAAGAAAACTTTGTTGTTCACTTTCCAAGAAGAACTCTGATCAATGAGAAAAGAAAATCAAACCATAAAGAATCAACAATAACAACCCAATAAATTCTTTCAACGAAAGCAAGAACAAAAAACAAAACAAACCAAAAGTCTTCTCAATGCAAATGAAAATGTCCTTTTGAACCAACAAGCAAATGAGAAAACACCAAGCACTTAACTCTCTACCAATCCCTGGTTCTCAGCCAATCAGACACATCCAACTCCAAAAGTTAGAGAGAAAGAAAATGTCAAATAGAGCCAAGAAAAGAAAGTCAAGCTACCAAGGGCAAGAAAGACCTAGAAACCCTAAATCCGTTCAAGTAAGCAAACTAAAGCAAGAGATGGCCAAATCAATGATCCAATAAGCCAAAAATATGTAATTCAACAGATCTAAGCAGTTGAAAAAATCAAAACTCAATTTCAAAATTTTCAAAAAATCTTGCTCGCAGGCAAGCAGTGTTACACAGTGCGAGAAGATAGGATTCTCGCAGTCCACCTTGAAGCAATGTGCGAGGTGTTCGCACTGAACCCTATATGCAGGGTGCGAACCTGACTCGTTCTCGCAAGCTGTCAATGAACACAGTGCGAGAACTCCTGAAGATAATAAAAATTTTGAAAATGCAAGCAAAATTCAAGTAGGCTTATAGACCCAGAAGGTCTCTCAGGATGTCCTGAGGACTCAGAGACTGACAAAAAAGGAGAATAATAGAAATAGAGCAAATGGCCACAGAAAATTCAAAAAAACCATAAATACAAAGGGAATTTCCCCAGTGGAGTTGCCAATTTTGTTTCAGGATTAATCCGTAAGTGCAGACACAAACCGATTTCCCTAGATCCACCTGGATCTAGAACAAAACAGGACAGAATAATACACTTTCCCTAGATCTAGCCTATTGAATGAACTAAGAGACAAGGATAATGGACATACCTTACGAACTCTCTCCTTAGGTCTCTGTTGTTCCAAGCTTCGCTCCAACGCTCTTGTTCCGTTCAGATCACAGCAGTACAAACCAATCGAAGTGAAAGCAAATCAATATATTCAATAGCTAATCTATACATATGATCAAGGAGTTATGTAATAAAGTGACATCATCTTTATGAGAAAGGGACATATTGTTGTATTGAATTAATTGAAAGTGAAACTTACAACCTAAGCCTTGATGTCGTAGGTCTCCTTTCGATGGCTCCTAGTTCTGACACACACACTTGCTCATGCATGAAGAAAATCAACCACTTTTGATGACCTTGTTGTTGTCTCTAGCTGCTGTAGCATCAATCCTTCACACAGGCTTTCAATAATTCTCCAAATCAATCTCTTGCTAGTTTGCTTCTAACCTTTTCCATAAGCATTCCCCTCAATATATAGGAGAAGATAGATTAGTTAATTGGATAGGAATGATCCCAAGATATCAGAAAAGCCAGTTCTTAGATAACCATTCGAAGCCAACTCATGTTTCTCAAAGATTCCCTTCTAGAAGATTCAAGATTTTTATCTTTTTCCTTCCTTTGGAGCATGTTCGCACCTTGACAGTTAGTTACAATGCGAACTGTTCGCACTCAAGCTTAATGCAGCCTGTGAGAATAAGGCATTCTCACAGGGAGCTATATAGGTAGCCTGCGAACATCCCTTAAAAGTATGATTTCTGGAAGCAGACAAATGTAACTTTTCTCAGGAAAGTGTTCTTAGTGAAGAGCTTGATTTTCCATCATCATAACATCATTATGATGACCAAAATTGTGGATAACACTTAGGGCCATCTAGGTTTGTTCCTTTATCAACATCAACGCGACGTGCCCTTTAGGACGCACCACGTGCTCCAAGGGTGCCACTCGCCTCTAGTGTTTCCTTTGCATGACGTGCCCTTCAGGATGCACCATGTGCTCCAAGGGTGCCACTCGCCTAAAGTGTTTCCTTTGCACGACGTGCCCTTCAGGATGCACCGCGTGCTCCAAGGGTGCCACTTGCCTCTAGTGTTTCCTTTGCATGACGCGCCCTTCAAGATGCACCACATGCTCCAAGGGTGCCACTTGCTTCTTGACTGATTGGTAGACATCAATAACCCCTGGAGTCAACACTCCGCTAGGTGTACTTGTGGGAGACTAAGGGCTTTAAGGAATAAGACCCCTGCCTTATTGCGCGCCCCTTAGAATCATCCTGAGCGACTGTCGCAGTCTTCCCTCACGGCATCGTGGATCGTCTCGAACTAGGTATTTGTTAACCTACAGTTCGAGTCATGGCGGGAGTGCTAGTAGGCTGTGGCAGGGATGTTGTCCACACCTCTCCCTCAACCTCTCTGGAAATCGTGTGTGTGGCCCCTTTACTCCATATGTGAGTCTGGTCGGCAAGCTATCGTCAGCCTGTATCATCAACAATCGTATCAGAACATGTCCACATCATATCATCAAATCAAATATACTAAAATCACAGTAAACAATCAACCCCAAAGCACACTCCTTGACTCGATCCGGAGTCCAAGGGGTCCCGTCGATGCCTCTACATCCTCAAGGTCAAAAACCCTGCACACTCAATAAAAACGAGTCAATAGCACCTGTCTATGTCAAAGCAGTAAAACATCATGTCATCTATCATATCGCATCATAATCAAGGATAAATTTTTTCTTATCATAAAAGTCCAGATCACTTGCGAGCAAGAGTCCTCATAGAATAAGTTTTCTCAGTGCGCCAGAGTGGGATGTCACATACACCCCCTCTTGGTCTAAACTTCGTCCCGAAGTTTCATAGTATAAATGCATAAATAAGTGTATCATAGTATCATAAGTCTATCTATCAAAAAAAAATGTAAATTGTTGGCGCATATCATATGCGTTCTCCCGGGTCGCCGAGTGCGGACTATAACTATCCCACTGGACCTTGACCTGATCTACCGTTCGACATCGTAACTGTCGAACGCGATGATCTAAGATGCAGACCGACTCAAACGTGAGTGCTCCCTCGTCCGATACTTGCAAGGAACTCATGTCAATCACATGTGTAGGATCACTAATATAATGTCTCTCAAAACAGATACATGAAAAACATCGTGCATACTCCTCAAAGAATCAGGCAAGGCTAGGCGATAGGCCATGGGCCCCTTTTTCTCCACAATCTTGAAAGGTACCACGAACCTAGGAGAGAGTTTATCTCCCTTTCCAAACTTGATTGAACTCTTATGCGGTTTAACCCATAAGAAGACTCGATCGCCGAACTCGTAACTACGGTCGACTCAGTGCGCATCGACATAACTCTTTTCTCAATATTTCTCTTCTTTAATCCTTTGTCTTATGGTTTGCATTTGATCTTCCATTTCTTGGATCGCTTCTGGTCCCACCAGGACCCTATCCTCAAGTCGATCCCAACTCAAGGGCGTCCAACATGGTCGCCCGTAAGGAAACTCGAAAGGTGCCATCTTAATGGTGCTCTGGTAACTGTTGTTGTAAGCGAACTCTACTAGTGGCAAGAATTCTTCCCAACACTTTTGTTGGTCCATCACGTACATGCGCAACATGTCCTCCAAGGTTTGGTTCGTTCGTTCGGTCTGTCCATCAGTCTCTGGGTGATACGCAGTACTAAAGTTAAGTTGGGTTCCCAAGGGCTCTTGGAAACTCGTCCAAAATCATCCAGTAAACGCCGATCCTTGATCAGATATGGTCCTCTTAGGCACGCCATGTAGCCTCACACTCTCGCTGATGAAAACTCTCGCTATGTTAGGTGCATGATACGTCGTTTGCACAGGAATAAAGTGAGCACTCTTCGTCAGAGTGTCTACTACGACAAAAATCGAGTCATGTCTTCTCGTCGTCAGTGGCAATCCAACAATAAAATCCATCGAAATAACCTCCCATTTCAATTCCGGGATGGCATGTGGTTGAAGTAATCCTGCTGGGTGTCTATGTTCAGCCTTTACCTACTGACACTCTAGACATATGGCCACATACTTGACTATGTCGGCCTTCATTCCCCTCCAGAAGAATAAGGGCTTAAGATCTTCCCTCATCTTCGTAACTCCAGGGTGAGCCATGTAAACTGCTCTATGAGCCTCGCTTAGGATCAACATCCTCAACTCGTCATTTGGCGGTACGTAAATCCAAATTTTAAACCTCAATAACCCATCGCTATCAAAATAAAATCCCTCATATCATGGTACCATCATTGTGTTTTGTCCAATAAAGCCCTCGACCTCCTTGTACCAGTCGTCGTCACGCTATAAGGTTAGAATCTTTTCACAGAGATTCGTCTGAAGAGGCAACACCGAAAAGATCCGTGGCCTCCGACTCAAAACATCTGCCACTCGGTTCACCGTTCCCTTTATGTAAGTAATCTGAAATTCATACTCGCTAAGAAATTTCGACCAACGTCGTTGTCGCGCGTTCAGGTCACTTTGCGTAAAAATGTGTTGTAGTCTACAATGATCAGTCCTTAGTTCAAATTTTCATCCAATAAGGTAGTGTCTCCAAACCTTCAAGGCATATACGATGGCTAATAATTCCAAATCGTGTGTCGCTTAGTTCTCCTCATGCCTTCTCAGTTTCCTCGAAATGTAAGCGATTAATCGTCCGTCTTGTATCAAGACTCCACCTAAGTCTTCCTTGGATGCATCTCTGCATACCAAGAAGTCTGTGTCCATGTCAGGGACCTTTAGTATCGGTGCTGTCATCAACAACTCTTTAAGCCTCTGAAATGCTTCCACGCATTTCCCGGTCCAAACAAACTCCTTGTTTTTCTTCTGCGATTTCATGATCGGATTTTCTATCTTCAACAATCCCTCGACAAACCATCGATAGTATCCTGCTAAACACATAAAACTACGCACCTCCGTGACATTCGTCGGCGCAGGCCATTCCCTAATAGCCTCGACCTTGGTTGGATCCACGACGATACCTTCGTCGGAGATGACATGCCCTAAGTAGTGAATCCTCGATTGGTAAAAAGAGCATTTGGACAACTTCCCATACAATTTGTGCTCTCGCAGGCACTGTAGTACCAAGCGCAAGTGCTCTTCATGCTCCTCCGTCATCTGAGAGTAGATCAAAATATCATCAATGAATACTTGGACGAACTTGTCCAAGTATTCACGAAACACCCTGTTCATCAAACTCATGAATACTCCTGGGGCGTTTTTCAATCCAAATGGAAAAACAGTAAACTCGTAATGTCCAAATCTCGTCTTAAAGGTGGTCTTAGGGACATCATCCTCCTTGATCCGCAACTGGTGATACCCTGATCGCAAATCGATCTTGGAGCACACCGTCGCACCCTTCATTTGATCAAACAGATCATCAATTCTTGGTAAGGGATATTGATTCTTGATCGTAGCCTTGTTCAGCTGACGGTAGTCAATGCAAATCCTCCACGATCCGTCCTTCTTCCGGATGAAAATAACAGGTGCACCCCATGGTGACACACTAGGACGTATCAGTCCCAGGTCCAACAAGTCCTTCAGTTGCATTTTCAACTCTTGCATCTTCAAGGTTGACATCCGATAAGGCGTTCTTGCTATCGGTTC
>JASDQU011402053.1:61057-80359 GCA_032191745.1 Picea mariana
CCAAACCCTAAACGCGTCCTCAAACCTAACACTCCATCACTACTACCTCTCTCCCTACGCAAATGCGCCCTCGGCTTCTCCCTCTCTGCTACTGTGGCAGAGCTCTGGTAATGGCCGCGAGCTCCTCCCTTGGCTTGGTAATGGGAGGTTGTTCTGTAGCTTGAAGAGTGATACACACGATATCGCCAGTATGTGAGGTTATTCTGTAGCTTGGAACATGAAGGCAAATTATTTCTATGATTTGTAGCCATTGGAATTCAACGATCTACCATTTGCAGTTATTGATCTATTTGTGAAAGCCTTATGTATTCTTTCGGTAGCTGGCAGCCCTTGCAGCTACTTCATTGCAGTGATGAGATGAGTGGCTATATATTTTTTTTTTTTTTATTTTCTAGAGCGTGAGGCTATTCCTCAGAGCTCATGCACTGGGTTTGTGTATTGGGTGACGCGTGATGCCATTCCCTGGAGCTCACACGCTGTTCTGGTCTCCTAGTTAAGCTCGGGAGGCTGTGCGTGGGCTAGAAGACTAACTGCAATTCTTTTTTTTTTTAGGGTTTCTGTCTTCCTTGGTGCGATTTGTTATAATACATATCATATGGTTTATGTATTATGGTTTTTAATACTATGATTGTGCGCGACTTCCATTGACTGACTGCAATTCTTGTTTTTTTTTTAGGGTTTCTGTCTTCCTTGGCGCGATTTGTTATAATACATATCATATGGTTTATGTATTATGGTTTTTAATACTATTATTGCGCATGACTTCCACTGACTGACTGCAATTCTTGTTTTTTTTAGGGTTTATGTTTCTTTTATGTCGCTGTAAATTTCCTAGTAGTCAGAGCTAAGGTGGGGCATTTGGCTGTTTTGAGTGAAAAGTCGAATCCCCATCTCTTCCAAAATTGGAGAAATTCTCACAACCTGGAGAGGCCAATTTGTGAATCGACTGTTCTTCCCACGACATTTATAGCTTACTTGCAGCTCAGGTATAGTGCACAAATCATCACGCTCACCCAAAAAGTTTATTTTAGTTGAATTCAGACAAATTTTTAATGGCCACGTTTCAAACTGCATCTGAAACAGACTGTTGTGGATTTCATGATTTGTTACTGCTTGAAAATAATTTTACAAATTAGGTTTGGAGGCATATTACATCTGGATTTGTATTTTCATCGACGCCAGAGTTGATGTGTGGAGTCTATTTGCTCTATTATTTCAGAGTTTTGGAGAGACAGATCGGGTCCAACAAACATTTAGTGTTTGTCTTATTCTCAATGATATTCACGACCATGTGTGAACTGATATCATTGGTGATGTTTAAAGATCCTATTTCAAGCGGGCTAGCTCTTGGGCCTTATGGCTTGATATTTTCTTCATTTGTTCTTTTTTTCTATGATATACCAGTATCAAAACATTTTTGAATTTTCAATATTCAACTCTCTGACAAGTCGTTTGTCTATTTTGCTGGTCTACAACTCCTGCTTTCTTCTTGGAAACTTTCTTTTATACCGGGTGTCTGTGGAGTTCTAGCTGGCTTCTCTTATTGATTGAATGTCTTTTGTATTTGTAGAATCAAGAAAATATGTCATATATATCTAGGGATATGTTTTATCCCAAACTGAGAAGAAAACAATCATATACTATACAGGTGCTGATATTATTGGGTTTTGCATTGGAGAAATAAGACTTCAGATTAAGGGCTAAACTATCTTTCTTGCCATGTAATTTGAGCAGAAAATGGTTCCTTCCTATCTGTTTCAGTTTCCTGAAGTGGTGGCATCTACTATGGCTCGTATTTTTTCTCCATTGCTTTCAAGAGGACAATCAAATTCTGGCTCAAGGTGAAACATCACCACAGAAATAGTGAATCCAACTTTGGGTCGGCAGTTCCAGGGGGTCTGATATATATTTTTTTAATATGCCCATATTTAGTACTTTGTTGATACTTTGTGTATCAGATATCTGCAAGTTATGTTTACTCGAGATTATTGATAATATTCTTTTATTGAATCTTATTTTAACCTAGTTTGCTTGTTATATATTAGGACAAACGTGGGCTATCCTCTATGAAATCTAATGGTTATTTTGGTTATCAGCAATCACCGTTGTTGGTCCTAACTTCCTAAATGCATTTTCTGAAGATAATTGAAGCTTTTTTTTAGTATTTCGAGATGCAGTAGGGGTTGTGCACACTCTATTCAAGAGGAAATATCTATCTATTGTATTAAGAGATGCTCTAATACTTGTTTTTTTTTTTTTTTTATTGTGATATTTGTTTTTACATTTTCAATATGTATTTCATTTATTTTTATTTTTGTGTTAAAATTTTCGTGTTTGGTTTGCAGGTTAGGTGGAGCTAGAGTTGGAGCTGGGAACTTGGCCCTTAAGGCTCTAGATTGTGAACGAGGCACTCTGATACCATGTGTAGTAGCCGTAAAAAAAAATATACAAAATTTAATTCTAATTTAGCATATAATTCTTTCTTATACTAAAATAATTGAATCACCAACATTTGAGCATATGATATTCGACAAGAAAATTAAAATTTTATCCACAGCATAAGAATTACTCAATAGAATAATTAAATTACCTCTCCCTGATTCTAATTCCCCCGTCGATCCGATTGTTCGTTGCTGAACTGTGTCAAACACTACCCAAAACCGAGTTTCCACCCTGCCAACTAGGACAGCTTCCTAGCTCCAGGATACCATATGGATATCCTGGCCCCCGTGCCCAAAACCTCCAGCAAACTGGTGCCCCCTGTACTAATCCTTCCCGACTACAGAACTCAAACTCTCCTCTGTGCAAATCCAAGAGAACCCTCCCCCAAAATAAAAATCCCCCCCTCCGTAGAATGATGATCCTCTTCCCAAAAGAATTCCTTCCACCGTAAGGCTCTCCCCATCATATTCCCCCTTCACCGACTCCCGATCCTTCATTAATTTCCTTATCCATTTATTTATTATCTTATCCTTTCGTATTTATTATCTTATTTTATATTTAATGTCCTATCCCTTCCCGAATACGTAAGTCTTTAACACATTAAACTTATTAACCCCTTTAATTCTTTACTTAATTAATTAATGAGTCAATTAATAATTAATTAGTCCTTGACATACATGAACAAGTAATTAATAATAATTAATTAGTTAATATTATTTAAGAAATAATTATTGTTTAGCTAACCTTTAGGATAGTTATATTATTAAATTAATTATAATTAATAATCCTATACATCTATTTAAGTAGGGTCATTACATCTAGCTCGATCTGTGCTAAAAAATACTAAGTGTTGAGTTAGCCCGTGATTTTTGCACTTTATAGACCTGGTCATAATTGTTTGGCCGCATTTTTCACTTTTTCCATGCATTTGCACTGTGTCCAATTTTTCCTGCGCGCTTTCTTTCCATTTTTTTGCAATAGTTACTGTGCGCGACTTTTTCCATGTTCCTTCTGTTCACCCAACTTCTTCTCTTTTTGTATTTTTCTTCTTTTTCTGTTTTAGTATTTTTTTTTCTTCTTTTTCTCCTTTTTATTGTATTTTTATAAGTTTTTCTCTCCTAATATCTACTATAGTACACTATATACATGACTTACTTATTGCGCTTCAATCACTGAGAGTTAGTAGGTCGACTGTCTCTATACATTTTCAATCAAATACCATTCACCATTGCTTTAAGTTATGTTCCTCCCAAGCCCTTTAGCTACACATATACTCCATCTGTGAAATTCTTTACGTCATATGGCTCTAGCCAAAGAATTTTGAACTTACCAGGGTGTTGCAAAAATTTGCTTTCATAGAGAAGGACTAGGTCTCCCTCAAATCTCTTCTTCTTTATGTGTCTGTCATGCCAGGATTTGTCCCTTGTTTTCTGTACCTCTTGGTGGAATCCTACCATAATCATATCTTCTTCCATTTCCATCAGTTTACTTAACATTTATTGTACTTCTCCTCATTCTGTCATATTGGTAATTGTTGCTACGCGCAGACTAGGTACGAGAAATTCTAATGGCACCACTATTTCTTTTCCATACACCAATCTGAATGGTGTTTTTCCTGTCAAATTATTGCATGTGGTCATGCATGCCCATAGTATTGCTGGTATTTTCAAATCCCGATCATCTTTGTTTACATTGCAGATCTTTGTCAAGGCAATCTCCAAAATCTTGTTGAAAGCTTCCACTATCCCATTTTCTTGAGGATGATATGGTGTACTCTTTTGGTGATAGAATTCAAACTCCTCAGTCATAGTCTTGATGGCACTATTAATAAAATGGGTGCCTTGGTCACTCATTAGAATCCTGGGACATCCAAATCTTGTGATCACCTACTCAAATAAGAAGGGCACTGCTATCTCTGTGCTGCAATCCTTTATTGGTGATGCTTTTGTCCATCTAGTCAAGTATTTTGTCGCAGTAATGATATATCTAGGTCATGATCTTATTGCTGGTGGATTAATAGGTAGGAAAAAATATATTTCCCACTTGTCAAATACCTGAATATTTACTTGTGGTCTTAGGGGAATCTCATCCCTTCCGTTGGGTTTTACAACCCTCTGACAGACATCACAGTTTTGGCAATATTCTTTGGCATCTTTATGAACTGTTGGCCACCATAAACCTACGCGCAATACCTTTTGCATGATAGTTTTTCCTACATAGTGTCCTCCAACTATACCTTCAAGAGCTTATGCTAAAACCCTTGGTTGTTTATGTTCCAATACACACCTTCTCTAAATGTTGTCTGCTCCCATCTTGTATAAATGACTTGAAATGAATTGATATTCTGCAACTCTGACTACCATATTTTTCTTCTACGCAGTACTAAAATCCCGTGGCACAACTCTTGTACTTAAGAATTCAATGACATCAACAAAGTATTCATCAACTACTTGTACTGAAAATAACTATGCATCAGGGAAGTTGTCTTCCAAGTTAGTAGCTTCTCCATTGGTTACCCTTGAAAAGTGATCAGGTCTTTCATTCAACTTCCCTGGTTTGAATATTACTTCAAAATCAAATTCCTGGAATAATAACAACCATATACAGATCTTTCCCCCAAACACTCGATTTTTTACTATATATTTGAGGGAAAAATGATATGTGAACATTTTAAAATGCTTTCCCAATAAATAATGTATGAATTTCTAAAGTGCATACACCATGTCTAGGCCTTCTCTTTATATGGTGTTGTAATTCTGCTAAGATTCTAACAAGTTCTTGCTTGCAAAGGCTATAAGATGATCTAAGTCCCTTGCTCCTGGTTGCACCAGAATTGCTCCAAGTGATATTTTTTATGCATATACATGCACATGAAATGTATTTTCCCAATATGGAAACACTAATATAGGTTTTTTCACCATCTTCTCCTTTAGAGTATCCAATCCTTGCTGACAATCCTCATTCCACTGAAATCTTGTATCCTTCTTCAACAACTTTTCCATCGGTGGAATAATATGTGCATACCCCTTTATAAAATTCATGTAGTAGCATGTATGTCCCAATGTGGCTCTTAACTGGTGCACTAACTTTGGTGGTGGTAAGTTCACAATGACAACAATCTTATCAGGGTCAACCAATAAACCCTATTTGCATACTATATGTCCCAACATTATCCCAAAAGGTGTTCCAAAAATGCATATATTGATGTTTAATGATATCTGGCATTGCCTGCATCTTTCCAACATTAGTCTTAGGACTTCGACATGATATTTCAAATGACTAAAGACAGTCCAGTTGTCCAGATATACTTCTAAAAATTGATGTATGAACTCATTAAAAGAAGCTACGAACACCCTTGAAAAGATGGATGGTGCATTCTTCAATCCAAAGTGCATAATTGTATATTGGTAGGATCCCCATTCTGTATCAAAGGTAGTCTTATACCTATCCTATGGAGCTATTTTTATCTGATATTAACCTGATAATCCATCTATGAATGAATATGCTTCCTGGCCTCCCACATTCTCCAAGACCTCATCTGTAAAATGGGTAGGGAAAGGCTCATGTAAGAAAGCATCATTGAGTTTCCTCAAATATACAAAAATACTTATCCTCCCTTGCTTCTTTTCCTGGACTACCAAGGGACTAATCCATTCAGATTCCTCCACTGGTTCTATGATACCAACTTCCAACATCCGGTCAATTTCTACTTTCACTTTCTGCTTATACATTGGATTCATCCTATAAGGTCTTTGTCTGACAGGTGTAACATCTAGTTTTAGGGGTATATTCATCTCTCCTAGCTCACCTACTATTCATTTCATCTCTGTAAAGTTTGTTGGAAACAGGTCACTGTATTTGCACATAAACTTTGTTATCCTTTCTAGTGTCTGCTCATCCTAATAGTCTCCAATGCTTGCCATTTTAGGATTTTCTTCTGTCCCAATGTTAAATTTATTAACTTTGATTGGTGCAACAAATGCCTATGACTCTAGAGATGGACCTTCCACCTCTCTCTCTCCTTAAATATCTGTGATCTGAATGTTGCGTGGATCATCTTCATATGTTGCTTCCTCTTCGACATGATAACATGAGAGTAACTCTTTGACTATCTATCTGTTCTTTTGTTGATATTCTTTTATAATTTTGACCTCTGGTTCATCAAAAAATATCAATCCCCGTATCAACTTTAGAGTTGAATCAATGTTGGAATTCTCATGCTCAAATGAGAAAGTTACCACAAAATTTAGTTGTAATATTGTCCATTCTATAGTGCCTCTGTGCATCTCCTGGTTTATTTACAAGTTCCCTGGGATCCCTTCCAATGTATGAATGAAGTGATGAGGCCATTCCTATGGTGGTGTCATCCTCCATTGTGTTCTACATTTCTCTAGGTGCTCAACTAGTCTTCCTTGACCCTCATACATATGCACTGTATTTATCCCCTATTCTATGCCAAATCTAATGCGCAATAGCCGTTTACACTGATACCAGTCCTGAATTGTTTCTTTGTGTGCACCCCACCATCTTGCCGATGTTTCCTTGAGTGAAATATCCAGGGCTAACAACCTATGATTTTCCAAAACTTTCACCTCATAGTTTTTCAAGAATTCCTCTAAGTCGTTCAACCCATGAAAGCTGGGAGGTTCCCTTATCTCTATACCAAACCACCTTACTGCGAAGTCTATTCTTGTGCACCTCCTTGTGGAGACTTCATTTAGTATCTACTACCAATTCTCAAGACCTGTCTCTGAGTCCAAAGAACACGATGTAATAATCCTCTAGCCGAGTACCCCATCCACAGTTGGGTTGACATACTCTTCTTCTCATGTAGTGGTTATGTATAACTTCTTTATTTGTTCCAAATCCAAACAGGTCGCCTCTACAAACCTTTCTCCTTATGAAGAAACCAATGATGAAATAAATCTATATTCACCTGATTCAAAATTCATTTTCCTTGTCTTCAGGTTGATCACAACCTAGTTTTAAAATTCCCAATCCAATCCAAGTAATGTTGGGTAAGGTGTTGTGTCATCTACTATCTCTATTACTTCAAAATCTGCCACAATGTGCACTCCATCCAAATCAACTGTCGCACCTTTAAGTCTTCCAATTGGTAACACTTTGTTCTAATTTTCTAGTTTCAACTGGACATGTGAATAGCCTAATGTGGGTTCCCTCATACATTTCCATGTATTCTTAGCCAAGACGTTTACTTTAGAGCCTAAATTAAGTATGATATCTCCCATGTTGAAATCCCCAATGTTGGAATTTAGCCTGAATTCCCTGCTTGTTATTCTTCTTGTATGGAGATGATTGACAATTTTCTTCTCTAACTTCCCTTCTACCTCTATGTTGCATATTTCTAGAAGATTCTGTAAGACCTTAACAAATGATAGATCATTTAATAACTTAACACATGATTGAAGAAAAGTCTTTATGGTACTTACTTGCTCTAAAAGTTTTCCTTTACTGGTGTGATCCATTGAAAATGGCATCTCGTACATTGGTGGGTCCTGAGTTTGTTGCACAACTGATGTAGATGGAATGTTCTCCTTGAGAATCTCTTGTCTAGCCTCCTTAAATGTTTCCTTTTTCTTTCCGCGTGTCAAACTGCTTTTGTGGCTCAATATTATTCGTTACCCGTTGGTGTTGATTTGGATCTTGTTTAGTTGCGTCCACTCTAGTATTGGAGCCTCCTCAAGTAACTATATTGATGTTGTTCCCATCATCCCTAGCTTCTGCAGAAATCCACTAGACATTTTGGTTGTTTTGGTTCCTTTTTTCCTGAATCTTTCCCAATATTGTTGGGCAGTCTTCTGTGTCATTGTCGGCTGCGCGACAATACATACATGTCGCAAGTGGAAGTGGAAAATTCATTTCATAATGTCCTGGATGTTGGAAGTTATGGCATACTATTGGCCCTCTACCTTGACCAAATCCTCCTCTGCCTCATCCTCCACCTTTGAATCCACCTCTATCTCCTTGCAATGCATTCTATTGGGGTACTTGGTTATACTGCACAAGGTTATTTTGTGGCTACACATTGTTGTACTACGACTGTGCGGGGTTGAATGGTGGTGGAACCTAGTTGAAATGAGGTGAAACTTCCCATATCATCATCTCTTCTTGCACCCTGTAAGTGTCTGAAATTATTTCTCTCATCAATTCCAATGTTTTACAGTGCTTATCATCACGACCACTGATTTGCAAAAAATGCAATACGAACTTTTTGGCATTTTATTATAGTTTTGCATCATTGGAAAATGATATGAATCATGCCCATGTGTATTAAAAATATTATACCATGGTCCTCGTGTTGGAAAGGGGTTTGGAACCCCTACTTCAAAGTACTGCACAAAATTTGATTCATTCTTATGATGTCCTTCTATCATGCATACCGTACACCAAACAATTTCTCTTTTCTCTTTTCCCTTATTCTGGTTTAGTTGAAATGGCATATTCTTCAAATCCTCCTTCATCTCCTCTATTGCTAGATCTGTCTACTGATACTTGTTCTCTTCCATTTACAGGGATACTTGTAGAGGCTCTTCCTGATTTTGGAACTTCTACTGTCTCAAAGGATAATTCAAGTGTGGTAGCAATGAGTACACAAATAACTGCCTATGTTGCATGTCAATAATTGAATAATTCAATTTACCTTTTAGACGTTTGAACCTTTGATCAATCTCCCAAACATACTCACCTATTTTTTGTCTGATTTCAATCATTTCATTCATGTACTGGTCTTTTGATCTTGGCATCTGAAACTCATTCACTAGTAATTTTTTCATCTCTGTGACAGTCTTTGGTACTCCTTGTGGACTGTTTACATCAAGGCTCATGTACTAGTCCAGTGCATGGTCTTTGAGTGTGATAGCTAACTGTGCGAGTTTTATATCCTCGTCTATGATCTTCTTTGATTCCCAGATATTTTCACAGATAAATAAATGGTTTTCAGGGTCCTCTGATGCCTCTCCCCGAAACTCTGGTAATGTGATCGTGGGATCTTGTCCTGCCATTTTGAACTGTGTCAAACTATTGCCTCTACATGGTGTATATAGTTGATTGTTACTTCCTAAAATTTCTCCCCTAGTTAGTTGTCCTTGATTGGACACCCATCTCATTTCTCCTCTTCCGCTAAAATTTGGTTGTCTAAACGGTGGTATTCTTTCAGGTGTATTAGTCGCACATGGGGTTGTAGGTTCCACACTGACAGTGATATGGACTGGACTTCTTCCTTCTATACCTGGCCCTAGACCTCATGTTTTCCTTTCGTATGTTGTGCATAGGATTTCCTCAATATTCTCCACAGCCCGAATATCCTCTACCTCTTCTTCATCACTCGCCAAGCCCTCTTTTTTGGCTATGGCCCTCTTCATGTTATTCATCTTATATTGGTAAGGTCTTCTGCTGCGCTTCTTTCTAGATTTTCTCATTATCTTCTTTATATGGTCCTCTTCCATCATGATTAGGTCCATGGCCTCCTTCTACTTCCCCTTAGACATCTCCATGTCCATATATCAACCTCATGTCAGTGCTTCCCCCCTTCCTCCATGTGCACAAGGAATTTTAGTTATCTGACTCCATAGTCATCACACCTTTGTCATATAATAAAATATTGATAGAAGTATAAAGTGATCTAATGTACCTACGTCTAGGTCTCTTCAAAAAATCATTCTCTGCAGTAGTATATGACTTCGCGGTATTTACTACAAATTCAATGATAAACCTTGCAATAATACTATCTAACCAAAAATCTACTACACGTGTAAATTTATTATTGACTCGTTGTAGTTGTGCGAGCTCCACAGGATACCACTCTAGCTATCTGATCTGATTCGTAGGGTGGTTGTCCTTCAACCTTAATAGCCACTCCTGCAGTAGATGTGGAAAATCACAGAAAAATGCCTCATGCAAGTCGCTAAACATGCATTTATCGAGATATTTGCACAGTGTAAACTTAGGGTTTTTGTTTTCCTTCTGCGCAAACTCGAGTTCCTTTGTCCTAAAAAATATTTTAATATCCGCCTTTGTTGGATTCCATGGCATGAAAATTCCATTCTATGCTTTCATCCTCCGTGCTTTTCTTCCACATATCTTTTCCACTCAGTCCTGTGCATTTCCAACCGACAATAGAACCATTTTTTGGTTACTTGAGCTAACCCAGGTTCTAATCTCAAATAGGTTTCCAACAAAACCCTCAAAACTATTGACCCTCCTATTAAACCAGAAGGCAACGCTGCACACAGAGTGCATAACACCATCTCACCCAATATAGCTTTATGGGGGACTACAATAATTAGGTGTTTTTAGTCTAGGAAGGAGTGGGGACTATGTTTTGATTCTTTCCCTTATGCATCAACCTCATTAATCATTCATCTACTTCTAGGATTCATTCATCATTAACTATGCATGCATGCTGTTATAATTAGTTTTAACCATTCATTCTTTAACTAATGATTAACATAATAGAAAAAAAAATCATTCATAGCACATAGAACACAATATTTTGCTATGGTTCACCCCCTCCCGGGGCTACATTCACAAAGATATGGCTCTTCTTCTCTTTTATTCATTCTGCTGCAAAATTTGTGCTGCGCGCATTACATCTTCAAGATTACAATCAAAATAAGGGTAAGTACCCTATGGGAGGTTGACTATGTCACACTAGGCTCCACATCCTATGACCTAACCCTCAAAAACTAACTTATTCGTCTATACCACAATAACCATAACAAAACTCACAACAATCAATAACTCACGAACCCCCAACCTAGACCTCCTAGGTATTTATTTATACTACTCTATTGGCTTATGGCCATTACAATATTTTCAAAAACACTAACCCTAAAATGGTTAGGCTTGTATGCATGCATGCCATGTTTATTTTCCTCCTACATGCTTCTTTTCCTTCTTTTTCTACATGCTTCTTTTCTTCCTCTTAAGATGCACACTCCAAAAATAGACCTTCTCTTCAAAAAATAGATCTGCGCCCAAAATAGATCTTTCTCCCGAAATAGGTATGTGCCAACAGTGTCATATTTTCTCAAGTACTTCTTACTGATGTTACAAAACTTCATCTACAATCATTATTGTTGTAGAAACCCTAACACTTTTCTATTCATAACTTCCCTTTCAACCGTCAAAAGTTTCTAAAATTCTGCCACTTTAATCTACTTAGCGTAGCACAACTATTGGGTGGATTGTTTGTGAGTTTTGGTGGTTGGATTTGCTGTTGTAACAACTTTTTTTTTACATCCATAAGGCTTGAAAATATCTTTGCAAATACTTTTTATTACAACTTTAATTCATTGCTAAAGTCTTGTGCTTTCATTCGTGAGTGTCACTAGTGTTTATCTAACTTATCTCTAGCATCATTCGTCATACTTTTGGAAATTGTTTAGCAAATTTAATACTTATCTATTTTTTGATATACATTGTTAATTACTGCTGAAATTAGGAACATCAATATTAACTTTCTAATCCACTTAACATTATACATATATGCCTTGTTCTTGTGTCTCAGGAAGGTAAAACATTCTTCACAGTTTTTCTTTTCTCTTGGAAGCCATTATCTACCACCTAGACCCTTTCCCAATCCTTTATGCATATTCTATCTCAACCTACAGTGGGAAATTTCTTCATCTCTCCATTTTCAATCTCATTTCCCCTAGGGTAACCGAGATTCCCCCTTGAGGTGATTATTTCATCTCTAAAGTGATGAGAACACCTGCCTAAGGTGACAGTGGGTATGTGTTCTCTAAGTTGTCTCCATTTAGTGGTGGGGTCGGGATTTTCCCAACATACAACTTGTGCAATAATAATATGAACCATATATTGAGGTCAAAAGTTAAGCCATCAGAGCATATAACTTCGAAAGTTTTGACGCATTACGCCAACAAGTAATGTGGGTCATCCATTAGAGAGGAGAATCTATGGCTTAAATCAACCGTAGGTTAGAACATTTGTAGCAATATTAACTCCGATGGACAATTAGAACCATCTGTTGGACATACAGATCAATGATCAAGATTGACTGAAGATCGGATCCATCCATCGTTAAGTGAAGTTCGACTAACGATAGAGATTGGTTCAGAGTGAACTAGATCAAATATTATGGAGTGGACATGTGGAGGTTCCATACCGATGTAAGTTCGTTGGAACCAATAAACTCCAACCATCAGAGTTCTTAAATACACTCTGAAAGGAAAGTCCGATAGCTATGGAGAATTAATCCCCGACGAGATAAGTGCTTGGTCACAACACAAGGTCACGTGGAATTCTACGAATGGGGTCTAGTGCTTGATGTATAAACTTATGATCATATTACTTGTATACATGGGATAAGTGCTAGAGGATAAGCGCTTAAAGAAGTAAGCCCGAGGTTATAACTACTGGTCATGAGTATGAGAATGAGTGCTAAAGTTAAGTGCTTAAGGATTAAGTACTGGGTCACAACATTTGGTCCCATGAGGAAGCGGCTACGATTGTATATTGCAGAGAAAATAATATAGGTAAATCTTGGGAGTCTGCATGAATTAAAAGATAAGTTCCTGTGAACTTCTCAAAAGAAACAAGATTAATTGTTGAGTTTGAGAACAAAGAAGAGCTCTGTTAAAGAAAGAATTTAGGCTGTGTAAGGAATTGAAGTTTCTTTAAACCTGTTGTCCCCAACTCTTAGGGATAACTAAGGAGATTATGTCTTGAGGCCCTTGGGTTGAAAACATGGAGTACCGAGAGACAAATTCACCAACAATGTCCACTTGCACATATAGAGACTTGCTTCACCACAACAGTTCCAGGATCATCATGACAATATCCACCACATCAACATTCTTCTAGAAGGCATTGGGTCTTGCTCCATGAGGTACAAGAAAATTATTACGGTGAGTGTCATTTCAATATTTGAGACATTTGATTTTGTTTCATTTTAAACTGATTTTGATTATGTAATGTCTTCTTGGACATTATGCTCTTTGCCCTGTTTCACTTTGGTGGTTGACATTGTACCCTAATAAGTGGGTCACCCTTGGGGATAGGTTTTCTACTGGGAGGTCCTCTTGGCGATTCATTGTTCCATTATCGACCATAATTTTCACTTTCCACACTTCATCCCCTCATCCCCTTATCTTTTGGTATTTTCAGGTGTATTGACCCAAGAAGGGATTGTCCCTTATTTCATGGGAAGAAGGGTTGAAGGCCCAGAGGCTTATAGATGTAAAAAGATAATATCCAATCATGAACCTTATATATTATCACCCAGGTCTCCCGAGGACAATGAAATGTCTCTCGTAAAAAGCTGATGGGACCCATGAAAAATAATTAATACAAAATGCCAACCAAGGTAGAGCATGTGTGGGAAGTGTTTTTAATGCTTAGGTAGAAGCCCCACATATGACTTCAACTTGGGGAAGCATGATGTGACCAAGGTAGAGTAAAGGTGGGAAATGTTTTTCATGCTTGGGTAGAAGTCCCACCTTGGATTCAACTTGGAAACATGTTAAAAAAAGAACAAAAGACAATAAATGGGCTTGGAAAAAGGTTTGAAAACGAAGGTGCAACAAATCCTCTACAAAGGAACCCATAAATGAGACACTATGATACCTTGTATGTCATGAAACCCATGAAAAAAAGTGTAGACCAAATCCACATCACTTCATCCACATGACCTAGAGATAGGTCCACTTGGAAAACACTCCTAAACTTGAGGTACAATTCACCCAATAGGTCGTTTTGTCAACCCTCCCATACTTAAACTTGGAAAATTGCATAGGGACATTAAGCACTTGTTTATTTTGACGAGGTGATGTGGATGTACATGCCTTGGTGGATATTTTATTGATTTTATTTACTCATCATGATGCCTTTGACTTGATACCCTTGGAGGGAGTATTCATTGTCTTTGCAGTGCCTAGTTGGTGGACAAATTTGGAAGAATAAGCCTAGCTTGGGCTTCCTTAGGGATTGAATCCCATAGGTTGGGTACCATGGCCCACACACTAGAAAATGATGCTATCCTTTGGAGGCATGAGGAAATACCATGGAGGACACAACCCAAACTTTAGCCATCCCAACAATTTTCTCTTGAGGCTAAAACATCACTTTTGAGGAGGTTGACATCACTGTAGAGATAGGGTTGTGGTGGTGGTGTTGTTGTTGCTTGACACTTGGAACTTTTTGATGGGAGAAATCTTAGCTTGGAGGAGTAATACCTAGCACTTAAGAGGGAGGCCCTATATGGCCCAACAACTTCCATCTTCTACTCCAATGATTTTCAAAAAGTGCCAAAAAGTTTCCCTAGGAGGGTGATGTCTTACTTTTAGGGTTTCTTTCATGTGCATATTAGGAATTAAATATTATTATTGTGTAAAAGGGGGAAAGTAAGGGTTTTTGTTCCCTTACTTTGTGTTTTACCATAAATTTAAGTGGACAAAAAATTTTAGTGGGATTTTTATAAATAGAGATCACTTCTATTTCATTATTCATATAGATGTCACTTGAGAGAAGACATTCTTGAATGAAATTTACACCCTACTTTAGAATTTTTACATATATCTTTATCACTTTCTCTTGTAATGATTTTTATTTGGCTATTGGATGGATGGATGATGCACTATCTCTAGTGGAGGTCTATTTCTTTCTCTATGGTGGATTTTCTTGGTTAAAAAGAGGTTTATCTTGTTAATGCTTGGACTAGGTAAGGAATATTTGTTGCTAATGCTTATTTTCTTGGTTTCAAGGTTAATTTTATTAAACTTTTGGGGAGTATAAGTGCATACAACCCCACTAAGTCCATTATATTTGTCTTGAAATACTTTGTTGCATAAGGAATTCCTAGGAGGAGTAAAAGGGTTTACACCCTCCTAGGGTTTTTCCTAGCTAGCCTAGCTTGCTTTGGGGAGTAAAAGGGATTACATCCCCAAGGAAGTAGCTCAACTATATATTTAATTTTTGATACTCCAGAACCTAATAGTTAAAGGCATTAATATTCTTGCATTGGAGAAACAAAATCATTGCATTGAGATACGTGAAAACTCGAGATATTGTAATTGTCTAAGTTGGAAACTTTTGTTTATGCTTTAAGCTTTCTTGAGATACTAGGGAATTTTGATTGGTCAAGGATATCATTCTGCTGTTACAAACTTATGCTACAGCCATTAGGGCTGCTGCAAACTATCTTTTTCAAGATTAATTCCTCACTCTTTTACTGCTGAAAATAGTTGGCAAGTTGCTATTGTTTATCTACTTGTTATTAGATATTGTTGGGCAAGTTGTTGGCTAGTTTCTTGTGGTAAAAGTTTCTTCTATAGAAAATATTTGCTACATCCATTTGGGTGATATGAGAAATCTCTCAAAACATCTTTTTGCATCCCTGATTCTCCATCAAAACTTGTGCTAAAGTGTTGGAAAGCTATCTATTGTTTCAGTGCTTCATTATCCAATAATTACTTGATAGTTTTGATGGTTATTTCTGCAGTAAATGATTGATTCCATTGCTGATATATATATTTGTTTACTGCTGTAATTTAGGACAACAATATTCACTTTCTTGTCCTTGTGAAATTTAGGCTTGTATCTTGGCTATTTGTCTTGTCTTGGGTAGGTGTAACACTCCAATGCAGGTACACAGAGCTTTGGAAACCATCCTCCATCCTTGAGACTTGTTATCCAGAATTTTCTCATTTAGTATCTTGACCTATAGGGGCTTCACTTCCATACTCTCACTTTCCATCTCATTTCCCCCCTATGGCCACCCAAGACTCCCCCTTGTGCCAAATTATTCCTTCAAAAAAGTGAGGGAGGGTTTATTTGAGGTGATAGTGGGTAATCTCTCCCACCATTATCGTCATCCCATGGATTGGGTCAAGCTTTTATGAACCTATAGTTTGCACGATAACATTTTGGCATCGTTTCTAGGGAGTATTTTGAATCCTCTTTCATTCCCTAATGACACTTTGGAAAGCTACCATCCCAAAGCCTTTACCCCTATCTTTCCTGGAAACTCCACTTGAAGAAAGTTCCCTTACACCTTTGATGATATCTTCTTGAAGTTCATCTGGCGAATCCACTTGTGAAAAGTTCCCTTTCCCTTCCCTCCATTTTTTTATGAACATTAAGTTCATCTGGAAGCTCCATTGAAGTGACATCATAGATAATTGAAACATGGAATCACAAGATTTACGATGTGCCTTCCATAAGGTATAACCTTCTTTCGATGTTCAAAATATCCCTGGATACCCAAATGTTTTCCTTGCAGGGTCAAGGGAAAAATTCCCCAAATTTGATGGTGACCCAACTCTAGCAGTCACCCATGTTGTGAACTGTATGAGGTATGCTTCAAGTATAAATGTAATTCATGAGGATGTACTAATGAATTTTTTTGTATCTTCTCTAGACTTGAGTCAAAGAAAGTGGCTTGCAAACTTGTGTGATCCAAAAAGTATCCAGTCTTATACAAAGCTTGTTGAAGAATTTCTTAGGTATTGGGGGCTAGCTACTCAGGATTTGCATACTTCCCTCCAAGAGATCAAATATTCCCTTTAAAAAGAAGGTTTTTCGGTGGATGATGAGAAAACAAATGAAGAGTGTGAAGTTGAAGAAGAGTATTACCCACCACTTATAGAAGTTCTTGAAGAACATATCCATGAAGAAAATTTTCAAGAATATCTCGATGATGAAGACCTTGATGAGACATCAATGTCCATTTTCTCGCTTGACGAAGGTGAATTTATCCATCGTTTCCTTCCTCCTGCACATGAAGATAAAAAAATAATTGGTTTCAATGATACAAATGATCTCATGGAGGAACCCTATGACATGGTTGATCAACACATTGATGATTTCATACATGTCGGGAGGCATAGATGGGATGTGATTTGTTTCACTTTTGATAAATATCCCATTTACAACATTGAAGGTAGTTCTCAAACAAAAGGGGTTGATTTTTCATCTCCAGAGGATTGGTATTCATGCACATATGATTCAAATGATTGGCATCCTAGTAATGATATGATCACATATTTTTTCGATGATGATTTTTCACAACATACTCATGAAGATTTTCAACCATCTTCATGCTCATATTTTGATGGATACCGGGTCGTGGTAATCCTAGAGCAGTCAAAATATCACCCTACAAAGTGAAATAATTTTCATCTTGAATCTTTTTACAGTGATTTCTGGATGACGAGGCAATGTCTTTCTTTCTCCAGACATGAGACAATCCCTTACCTCGTTTCTTCTTCTGTAAGCAATCATCGAGATTTCTTGGGATCTCTCATGTCTCCTCAGTCTTCAGGAAGGAATGATCATGCTAATGGGGATGGAGATGAGCCATCGTCTACGCATGGTATCCCTCTTCATATATGGATTGGTCGAGCTTGTGGGTATCCTTTTGGCCACGATTTCCAGGATGATCATAATTGCAACCACTCTTTTCAACAAGATTTCCTCCCTCCCATCCATCTCCATTGGTTTCATTTAATGATTGATTATATGTCTATTTATGCTCATTATTATGTTCTCAAATTATCCTTGTTGTATTAGATTATTAATCATAGGGGGAGATACCTTGATGAAATGATGAACATATGGTTTCATTGGTTATATGACTTCACTTGACATCACCTATCACATGATCTTCAGGGCCCTAGGTAAATCAATAGGTCATATTGATTTCTTTCATTTGCATATTTATTTCTCATGGTAGCTTAACTGCATTTCATATTTCATTTTTCTCTACTTGCATATTACATGTTTAGTTTAGAATTTTTTTTTTTAAAATGCAAAATTTTCTTTTCTATATTAGTTGTTTCTTTTTCATTTTTGGATTCGATATATATGGATGAAGGGTGATAGAACCACCTTGGATTTTACAATTTTATGTTTCAGTGTAGGCACAGGTCCACTAGGACATGTTGTAGTTTTCATGCACTCTACGACGAGCACATGTCACCAAGTAGGATCCAGATGTTATCCCCAACTCTTAGGGATAACTAAGGAGATGATGTTTCGAGGCCCCCAGGTTGTAGACATGGAGTACCGAGAGACAACTTCACTAGCAGTGTCCACTTGCATAGATATAGACTCGCTTCACCACCACAGTTACAGGATCACCGTGACGATATCCACCACATCAACTAGCTTCCAAAATACATTGGGTCTTTCTCCATGAGGTACAAGCTAGGTATTATGGTGAGTGTCATTTCAATATTTGAGGCATTTAAGTTTGTTGCATTTTAAACTTCTTTTGATTATGTAACGTTTACTTGGACATTATGCTCTTTGCCCTGTTTCACTTTGGTGGTTGGCATTGCACCCTAGTAAGTGGGTCACCCTCAGGGATAGGTTTTCTACTGGGAGGTCCTCTCGATGAGTAATCATGCCATTCCCGGCCACACTTGTTACTTTCCACACTTCATCCCCTCATCCCCTTACCTTTTGGGATTTTTGAGTGTATTGACCCAAGAAGGGATTGTCTCTTATTTCATGGGAAGAAGGAGTTGAAGTCTTAGAGGATTGTAGCCAGAAAAAGATAAAATCCAATCATGAACCTTCTATATTCTCTCCTAGGGATCCCTAGTAATATAAAATGTCTCTCGTAAGAAACTGATGGGACCCATGAAAAATAATTAATACAAAATGCCAACCAAGGTAGAGCATGTGTGGGAACTATTTTTCATTCTTAGGTATAAGCCACACACATGACTTCAACTTGGGGAACATGATGTGACCAAGGTAGAGTCAAGGTGGGAACTCTTTTTCATGCTTAGGTAGAAGCCCCAACTTGTCTTCAACTTGGAAACATATTAAAAAAGAATAAAATGCAATAAATGGGCTTGGAAAATGGTTGCATTG
>JASDQU011402054.1:18980-33069 GCA_032191745.1 Picea mariana
GCCTCCAGTCCCTAACCACCTAGCACCTAGGCATATGGTGGGTCATATGACCTCGCGCATAAACAAAAGGGGCTAAACACCATTGAACACCAAAACCCGCGCACCAAAGGTTAAGGTCACATGGCATAACACAAAGGAACTGTGAGCTACAAGTTTTTAAAAACCCTGCGCACATGCTCTATTTATAAACCAACGGTTATATCTATGAATACATGCGACCGGGGGTTGGGGGTAAGCCCCAGCCCGATCGCGCCCATATCATAATTTAATGTAATTTAAATACAATGAAACCTGTAGTATTAACAAGAAAACCATTAGCAAATACCGGGGTGCCACGTGGTAGCCCATGATTGGGCCACGTGGCACCCAATCATTTGACCAAACAATGCCACATGTCAAGATACCATTCGACCTCAACTGCCAACCAAAATCTACCACGTCATCGTATGGATGTACGGTCAAGCCACGTCACCTCTGCCAAGTCAGCGTATGGTCATGCCACATCAACATCTGTACGGACTGTACAGACTACACAGTTAGCACTTTTTTTACCTGTTTAGCGATTCGAACAGATCGCTATATCTCTCACTCCCAACGTCCGTTTGAGATGAAACGAGTTGCGTTGGATTTTTTATGATGGGGGCTATGCTCTCGTTCGTTTTGAAGAAATTCCAAGAATGTTGATTTTTTGGCTAAAATTTGACCCCTGGTCCAGATTTTGATCATCTTGTCTACAACAGAAATCAATCTCTGTTACTACTTGATGTAGTTAGACTATCTTCTCTCCCTTTTCCTGTTGTTTGTAAGAAAATTATTGGCTTTGATACCACTTGGTGCAGGGCCCCCTCTTCCTCCCAGGGCTGCGTGACCTCCTGGTCTAGGATCTCTCAATCACTTGAGCCGAAGTTCTCTTCGAGACCCTGTTGGCCCCACAAATTATTTTCCACAGACCCCTTTTCTCCTAGGCACGGTTCCTATGAGACCTACAGGCTCCTATTAACCCCTTTTCTTCTTCACATGAGCTCAAGATACAACCTCAGGCCAGTCCTCTCCGTAACTCTTCCCGTTCTAATCTCCTCATTCTTTTGGAGGACCTTTCCTCCAAAATATCTGGATCTCTTCCATTTTTCCTCCTCGATCCAACAATCCTGATTCAATTCTCTCTTCGCAACTTCACGAAGATTACTCTTTTATGCATGCAAATTCTTCCGAAGTTCTTTCTTGCGAACTCTCGAATCTGTTGCCACGTCTCTCCCAATGATCAACGTTTAGGATTTACTTCGGGCTTCAGATATTTGTCAACCTTGCACTTCGCTTAACTAAAAACTCCTAGAGGATGATTTCTCCGGACTTCCAGATCTCTCGCTAGCTTTCCCTCCTTGACGATGGGCAACCCCACTTCACTTTGGAACTTCGGTACTTCACTAACCCATTCTCCTCTATACTTACAAAGAATTAAGACCCGTGCACTTTACTTGGATCCAACGCTTGTTGGTCCCTCGCACACAGATCCAACAGTTGGGATCTGTCCCTCTATGCATTCCTCCTGAGCTTGCACTTTCTCCCGAAATTGGGAAAATCGTCAAAGTATCAAAGGTTGTGGCCTTCGATGCTCCTCCTCCAAGATCGACTGCTGGGTCTCGACGATGATTTTCCTCCTGAGATTTGGGAATTGAAATAATTCCACTTCTGTTCCTTCCATGTAGACTTGCACTCGACTCTCCTCTGAGTATTAACCTTGTGGTGTGCCCTCTTGGAAACCTTTCTCCTAGAACTTTGAATTAAAGTTTGTGTGCACTCCTTGCGCTTGATTGAGCCTTTAGACAAATTCAAACTTTTAAAACTTTGTCTAAGTGTCGGCTCGGTGCACTTCTTGCATAAGTCTTCCTACAGAGTGTTCATCAACTCTATGTGTCCTTCTTTGACACTCCTCTTCTCAAAACTCTTAACAGAATTCCTTTTGTTCACACTTGCACCTGCTCAATGCCCTCCTGGAAAAGTTCTACAGAGTGTTCAACAACTCTATTCTACGCTTACTAATACGCAGACTTTCCTCCAAGGTATTCAACAACCTTGAGGTTCCTCTCTGAGTCTATGAACTATCCTAGTGTTCCCTCTTGGCACGTTCTTCTCTAACTCGTAAGAGTTCATATGCACACTCCTTGTGCTGGCTACAAAGTTTCTAATACTCTCTTGTGCACTCCTTGCACAACCTAAATAACCGAGAACAATTTAACAATATCATAGATAAAGAATTTATATCCTTTCCCTACAGATGGAATATAACACATACATCTACAACATAAATCCATACAAACACAAATGAAATTCATATACAAACACCCACCACACAGGAATTTGTAAACAATGAAATTTATTCTTTTGTATTAATATCAGAATGTCAATTACAATGTATGAGCTTGGACTACAATTGAGTATCGTCTCTTCTCTCCTCTCCTATCAACAACAACCAACTACTTTCAACAACCTCTATTGGGCATATGTTACAAATATTTATACAAGAGGGGCTCGACGATATTTCCATCCAAGATACACTAGTGGTGTCTAATCACCATCAAAACACCTATCTAATGAGGTACATTACAATGAGTGGAAAATCTAGTCTGAATCAGATCTAGATCCTTCCTACCATAAACCATTTAAGGCAACCTTATCTACATCATGTGTGAAGGAATGACTTGGTTCTGCTCAATCCTCGTGGCATGTAATTGCATTAATTACATTTAAATTTAAAATTTGAGGGAAGAACAAGAGGGTTTGTGTCTCTCCCCTCCTTGAATGCACACCAATGTGATGAATAGTTGGCTTGTGCTGAGGTGGAGCAATGCTCCTGCATCATTCCAACTTCATATTGTTGATGATGATGATTTTATTCCAGCTTCATGCTATTGATGTTGATATTCGAGCTTCATGTTGTTGATGATGATGATGTTATTCCATCTTTGTGTTGTTGATGTTGATGTTCCAACTTCATGTTGATGATGATGATGATGTTATTCCAACTTCGTGTTGTTGATGTTGATGTTATAGCTTCATGTTGTTGATGATGATGATGTGAATCCATCTGTATGTTGCATATGATGATGATGATGTTCAGTTTATACTGATGTTGATGATGATAAAAACTTTTGATGACCTATAGATATGACCAACAATGTGCTCGATGTTGATGATGATGTCTCGTCCTCTTGATGATGTATTGAGTCTAGTTAGTTTTTATTAATGTTGTCAATAGAATACCCTTTATGTTAAGGGGGAGTGTTGAAATATTGTAACTTTGAAGAATATTTTATCTAAGTGAGAGTTGAATACCACTATTATAGTATATTTAATTAGGCCCTATTGTTCCTTAGAAAAATTCGGCCCTATTGTGTCTTGAAAGTTAAATGTAAATTAAGAGGGTAAAGTGACAGGTCGACCCAGACCTAATTATAGGTTGGTCAGACCACTAGTTATAAGAGAGGCCAGTGCCTCATTTGGACACACTCACCATCTAGCTCTGCAGTGTGCAAGTCTTGGAGGATAAGTTGTTGCAACTGGGGGTGACGTCAAGTATGGTTTTGGTCTATCTTTTGGTATTTCTTGGTTAAGTGGTGTGTTATTCTTCCCCATTTTCTCCCCCATGAGGGTTTCCATGGATAATATGTGTGTCTCTATTGTTTCTATGATTGCCTCTCTTTCAATGATCTTATTTATACAGCTAATGTGATAAATTATTGTAATAATAAAGAAGAACCATTTATATGTGTGAATATTCTATGCTTCTTATGTAAGGACTACTGGTAACTCTCCCTACTTTCCCCTATATTACAACAAACATACTAAGAGAGAGTGGAATTCCCACTTGCTACGAAGGTATTGAACTGGAAATGATAAGAACATGGTCAAAAGACGCATCACTCCCCAAAAGAAGAGTGGTATTGCTCAAATATTTCATCGTCGATGTCACTTCCTTAGACTTATCACTCTTCAAGAGAAGAGTGGGATCGACTGAAGATTGCATCATCACAACCACTTCCTCAATCGTTGGTTGAATAGGATGTGAGACAACATGGTCAACAGACACATCAACCCCCAAAACAAGAGTGGTTTTGGTCGAATATTGCAATGGCACGAACACTTCATCAACCAAATATTTATTAGATTGTTGGGAAACCGAAGACGACTCAAAACTAGAAGGGACATCACACAAGGACAACACATCTCATACCAAAGAAATAGAAAGGCACAAACGAGTTATGTGATCTCCTTTGCAAAGTATACAAAGGAACTCGGGCTTATGTCCTATACATATAGGCTTCTCAATCATATCAATTCCCCCAGCATGACTTGCAGTGGTTGGTGACATGTTCCCAACATTACTTGCAAAGACTAGTAGTTGATCCCCAACATGACTTGCAGAGGTTGGTGATGTTTCTCCAGTATGACTAGTAGTGACTAGAATTGTGCCCCCAACACAACTTGCAGAAATTGGTTTCTTTCCCCAAGCATGATTCGTAGCGGCTGGTTTCTTGTCTTCAATATGAATCGCAGAGGTTGTTGACAAATCCGCAACATGACTAACAAAGGTTGGTTTCATGAAAGGTTGTGAAGGTATCATCCCATATGGAAATACTTGTGAAGAAAAAGTGATATGATACATATTACCCATGTGAGGATATACATTTCCCATACATGAAGGAACTCCATGTCCAGAGTTTCCCGGATTAGAAAATTGATTCCACCCAAAAGTAATACCGAAGGTTGGAGGTGGATTTTCCATAATAAAGGAATTCGTGGGAAAAGGCATTGTGGATGAAGGATATATGAACGATATATGTGAAGTAGAAATAAAACCCATTTGTCCATTCCATCCTTGAAAATTACAACTAGGATTGGGTCCTATCATAGGAAATGATTGAAGGATATGCCCCCCACCAAACAGGAAAGGATTAAAAGGAGGTGACGTGACCCCCAACCCAAAACTGGAATTGACGTTAGATGTTGGAATGGAGGACAACATGTGTGAATTCATATTTGTCATACCAAAAGAAAAAGGATTAGAGGCCAGAGGCATTGACTGAGCATTATAACTAGGTATCCCCGTCGAAAAGGTGTCAGTGGGAACAAATATCGATGATGATGAAGTCATACCATTCGAAAATATAAAAGGATTTGTCCCCATGGACTGAGTTGATCTCATGGACTAGGAAGCACTAACTGAGGGAGTCCCTGGAATCCAAGTAATCAATGATGAGGGATTCATGGGGACTCCACTAACTATAGTGAAGGTTGGAGTCGAATAAATACTCACAATGGGATGATCATGAGCCTGAGCGGCATAGATGTGTGTACCATGCTTATTAATTCTATTCCTTGTGGTATTTGATTCAAGATCCAACGAGATGGGCAGGGAGGCTGGTCAAAAATCGTGACGCAATGAAAAATCCTAGGGTGAACTAATATAAAAAGAGCACACTCCTAAATAAAACTAGAATCAAAATGCACGTAAACAAGAGAGGATGGTTGAAAAGCAGTCTCTCGAACTAAAGAAGGTATACCTTTCCCAGGAGGGGATTGAGACTCCCAAACAATAGAGTGTATGTAACATAATTAGTTATAAGGAACCTCATGGGATTCACAATGCAATCGTTCATACCCATCCAAAGATAATATCATCCATAAATTATGTGTGTTTTATGATCTCTATCTGACTCAGGGTACCTACAAAATAACCCCTGCAAGCAACCTATGTGGATACCTAGGTCAGGAAACTAAGGTCACCACGGTATAACCAATGCTCGGGTGACCAGTTGCAGGTCAGGTCCATCGTATGGGAAAGGTAGCTAATACTGAATCTCAAGAAGAACTAAGGTACCCCAAGAACCCCCAGATATGAATAGAACCCCAGAAATATCTATGATGCTAGGAAGGTATTGGAGGGTTATCTCTGCAACAAATTCGCATGATTTTGTGATTATCTCTAGTTTTAGTGGAGTCTCACAAGGACACCAATTATAAAATGGGTTTCACCACTCCCTGGACAAACACATATGTTGAATTGTGTAGCCTTGGATAAATTTACTCACAAAATCCTATTCCAAGGCCCTAAATCCTAAACTTGTTTGTGTACCCTAAAAAATCAAATGTTTCTAATCAATTTTAATTATTGAGCATTAATTTTAGTGGCTTCTATTTACTCAAGAGGTATGGTCATGAAACTAATGGTGTTATGAACCAGCATAAAAATAAGCACTTGTGAAAACATTGCTAAGTATTATTCTTGTTTTTCAAAAGAAATGGTATGCTTCTAAATGTTGTTGAAATACATATTAAGTCAGTATAACACTTAGACTAAATTAGATTTCATCCTCCTACAAAGTTCCAACAGCCATACAACTGTACTTTATGGATAGAAACACTATCAGACATGTTCTGAAATAAAATAGAAACAAAAATAACTCTTTTATCAGCAGACAATAACTCTCATTTGGCACAAAAATATGAGCATAACCACTTGAAAAAATACACAAAAAATTTCAACAGATTTGAGGAGAAAGAATGTTTTATTCAACTCTAGGAAAATCATAACCATTACACCAGCAAATAACATTAGCATAAAATACATTTTTTCTCTACTTTTAGCAAGTTACAGCTCTATACAAACAATCCCAGACTATGTCTAGGGTAGACATCCATGAATGAACGACCTGTACAGCCCAGGATATCCAACAATACTCCACAAACAGTCAACAATCTACATAGAAATTCATGCTAAAAGGAAACTGTATGGAACAAAAAGAAAAATTGAACAAATATGCATTGCAAATTGTCCAACATGTTGTAGACTTACAACAAGAATTTTCATGCCCCTTCTTTGTTGTACAGACAACTTACACAGTTGTACAGCCCCTTCTGTTGTTGTACAAACTGTAATAAAAGTTGCAAACTCTCTTGGGTTCCGTGTCAATCGCTCTCCTAGGGCTGCATGCCAAACCCTCTTTGTTGTATCTCTTCCTCTCAACAAACACTCATCTTTTCGAATTGTGCCTCTTCACCTTCCTTCTCACTCTCTTCAAAATCTGTGCCCTCCTTCTCCTCATGAGTTTACTTTTATTAAAATTTGAAATGTAACTTCCCTAATCCTTGGTCTTCCAATGAGATTTAAGGTCAAGATTAGATCTTTCCCTCATGAGATCAACATTCACAACTTAATCATTCGTTGAGGCGACTTAAGTCACTAAAGTGACCCATAACATCATAAAGTGACTTTTACATTAAAAAATTAAAAGACCCAACTTTATAAAATCACTTTATAAATTTACTTTATAAAAATGTATTATAAAGTCATTAGGGAGAAAGTGTGCTTGGTCACTTCTGCATGTTGAGTGCCACCAATGCATAAGTACCTTCGAGCTACCAAATTTTAACACTCCCTCTTAGCGAGAGAGGTACTTCTGATATCACCTCCAGAATCTGTCTCCATCTCATCTGCTCCCATAGCTGCTCCATATGTACTAGAAGTCTTTGCTCCCTCTGAACAGGAAGACACTATTCCCACTGCACTAGAAGCCTCTGTTGTTACCTCTATTGTACCACAAAATGAATACATGCTCCTAGGATACTTCTCACTCTCCTGAGAATTCATCTATGTCGACTCATGCTTGTTGAGTCCTTTGAGAGTCCCAGAAGAAGAATGAGTCCCCGATATCATCTCTCTCTCTCTCTCTCATGCTACTTTCCCACTCTCCAGCACAGAATATGAGTCTAGAAATCCACCGGACCCCAACACAGGTCAACCCAACAACCTATATAGGCCCTCATACCCAACACCAAGCATCATTGGTATGTCTCTTATTGCACCCATAGGATATAAACACACATGTCCATCGTACAAGACAACTCCAAATCCACTCTCATCCAAACATGACACTGAGATCAAATTAATAGTCAACTCTGGAATATATAATAACTCGGAAACCTACAGAAAACCTCATGACTCTAGTTGGAATCTAACTCTTCCAACCCCCTTTACGAAAATATTTGGGTCAGTACCAACACCCACACAATAGTCAGAGTCTGTTTATGAAAGAATCAGGAACACTAACCTCATCCTTGTCATATGTAGGGAAGCTCCACTATCCATGTACCACACTTCAATGTCCTCAAACACTAGGAACCCACTTCCCATGGGACTAGTCATGAAAGAGAACTCCCTCTCATACATCTCAGCAAACTCTGGAATCTCTGTTGAAACTGACACCTTTGGTTCTGGCTTCTTCTTCTTCTTCTTCAAACATTGACTAGCGTAGTGGCCATTCTTGTGACATGCAAATCATCTCACCTTGCTCACATCCTTCTTCTTCTCATTTCTCTTTCCCACAAGAGAAATGTTCTCGTCATCTACGCAGTTCACTTCCCTCTCCTGAGACCCCTCCTAAATCTCCTCCTATGTAAAAGCATACCACAATCTGCTCTAGTCATGGAGCTTCTCTCTCCCCACCATGCACTTCATGAAAACCTCCCACTCCTTGGTGAATCCTTTGAGTGCTATCTACACCAAATCTGAGTCAGGATTGACTTCTCCAACAACTATCAACTCATCCTTCATCTATGTAACCTAGGTGAGGTAGGTGGCCACACTCTCTCCTTTGGCCATCCTAGCACCATGGAGCTTGTCACAGAGATCCATTTTTTGATTCTCGTTCTTTGCCTCATACAAAATTTTCATTGCATCCCACATCTCTTTGGTTGTCTTATTTTCATCCAAGTGGGGAATAAGGTGGTCTTTCACCCCATCCAAGATGATTCTATGAGTCTTGGATTCCTTCACCTCATGAACATCAATATCTATGGGATCTTAAGCAAGTACATGCATGATGGTGCTCGCAAACAACAATAATTTGTTCTCCTTGAGAACACTATTGATTCTAACCTTCCATTGCAGGTAGTTGGAGATCCCCGCCAACCTATATTCAAACCTAATGTTGGAAGTCATCTTTGTCCTCTTGACAAAGAACCTCTTCTCCCTTCTTTAAGCTAATGCTCCAACAAATAACTTGATGTCTCAAGTTCCAAAACTGCCCACTAAACTTCAGAGCTCCTTCTATGATACCATGTTGAAATACATTTTATTTCAGTATAACACTTAAACTAAATTAGATTTCAACCTCCTGGAAAGTTCCAACTACCATACAACTATACTTTATGGACAGAAACACTATTAGACAAGTTCTAAAATCAAATAGTAGCGGAAATAACTCTTTTTTCAACAGACAATAACTCTCATTTGGAAAAAAAATATCAACATAACCAGTTGAAAAAATACACAGAAAATTTGAACAGATTTTAGGAGAAAGTATGTTTTATTCAACTATAGGAAAATCAAAACCATTACACCAGCAAATAGAATTATCTTAAAATACATTCTTTCTCTACTTTTAGTGAGTTACAACTCTATACAAATAGTCACATATTGTGTCTAGGGTAGACAACCATGATTGTATGGCATGTATGGCCCAGGACAACCAACAATCCTCCATAAATAGTCAACAATTTGCATAGAAATTCATGACAAAAGGAAATTGTACAAAACAAAATAAAAACTCAGCAAATATGCATTGAAAGTCGTGCAGCATGATGGATACTTACAACATTGATTTCCATACCCCTTATTTGTTGTATGACCATATTACACAATTGTACGACTCYTTTTGTTGTCGTTGTACAGACTATAATAAAGGTTGCAAATGCTCTTGGGTTGCATGCCAATCCCTCTCCTAGGGATGTGTGCCAAACCCTCTTTTTTGTAGCTCTTCATATCAACAAAAAATSTTCCTTGGGAATTGTGCCTCTTCACCTTCWCTCTCACTCTCCTCAAAATGTGCACCCTCCTTCTCCTCATGAGATTCCTTTTATTAAAATTTGAAATGTAATTTCCCTAACCCTTGGTCTTCCAATGAGATTAATGGTCAAGATTAGATATTTCCCTCATGATATCAACGGTCACRACTTAATCATTCGTTGAGGTCACTTAAGTCACTAAAGTGACCCATAACATCATAAAKTCACTTTTACATTRAAAAATTAAAAGACCCAACTTTATAAAATCACTTTATAAATTTATTTATAAAAAACATATTATAAAGTCACTAGGGAGAAAGTGTGCTCAGTCACTTCCACATGTTGAGCGCCGCTAATGCGGAAGTACCTTCGAGCTACCAAATTTTAACAAATGTTGTGCACAATATGCAATCTATTTCAGTGACAATGACAATGCAATCTTTACTACAATTCCAAGACTAATGCAATTTGGAAAAAAGTGCAAATGCTTCAATTAAAAAGAAACTTTTTTTTATTTTCAATATAAGAAAATGAAAATGAAAAATTGAACTAATAACCTATCATACATTCCCTACTGCAATCAGAGGAAGATAAGCCAAGAAGGACACCAAGAATTTACTACTCATACCTAGATGCAAGGACTAAAAATGAGAAAAATGACATGAAACAAGTTTTCCAAAAGTTCAACAATAACACGGCTTCCTATCATTCTACAAGCACACAACAGATAGAATAGAGACCCAAGAATACTCAGAAACACTCATAATCCACCCATAAAACACCAAATGGAGCCTAAAAGGATTAGAAAAATGTGTATGCAATTGTTCAGGGAACATATGTGTATGTATGCGCCGTAGACATAAACCGCCCGCGTATGTACGTGATTTTTCATGGAAAACCCATGTATGCCAAGAAAGACACTAATTGGTTAAGGATTCAGCCAAGCAACTTAGAAATACAACAATGTACAGGTTGTTAAGCTACAACAGACACAAAAACTCATAAAAATAGAGAGAAATAAAAGAGAAAAATCACCAACAAAAACCAAAAAGGATAAGTCCCCAGTGGAATCGCCAATTTTGTTACGAGGAAAACCTCTATGGTTTGGGGTAGGACAAAAACATATATAATAACACCAAGAAAAAAACTCAAATCTCAAGTATGTTATATAAAAGGAAATTCCAACAAAAGAAAGGATAGAATTTTACCTCTTTCGGACGTTCCTAGGACACCATCGTTGATCTCACAATCCAATGCTCGATACCTACAACTTGTCCTCAACATCCAAGATACACAAGTATATGGAAAATTTATAAAGTGTCGGCACATAAACTAGCATAATCCATTAACATGTATAGAAAATTTACCCATGGAAAATAACATAAACATTTGCAACATATAATTGGATGAAAAAAGAGTATTTATATTAATATAATCAGTAGGAGTATAAAGGTGACAACTTCTTGTATCAACACTTCATCAAAACCAAAAAACCAAGTCCCTCCACCTAAGCCTTCACCACTTCAATCCTCCACAAGGAAATCTCACAAGATCTAGGAGTAATTGGGTTCTTCCTTCACAAGATAGGGAGATCTTAGGGAATGAACATAAGGAGAGTCCAGACTTAAAGGACTGATGGATGCAGATGCAATATGAGGAGAAATTTCTCTCGTGTGTATTGTTCTCAACTTTTTTCTTTTTCAAGGCTTGTATATGGCTCAATTTATAGCCTCCAAATGGAATTGAAGGGTCGAATATGACCTTTTCTAGCATATGAAATGCTAAGGATCATGGATCATGTGACTTGGCATGGAAAATCTAGAATATTTTTAATTTTGAGCACAAAACCCGATGCATGCGGTTTGTAATGGAGAAACCTGTGTATATGCAAGTTGTATAATTCTAGCCCACGTATATGCACAATTTTTTGAATTTTTGACTTTTGACTAAGAAAAATGGGGAAATTGAGTCTACAGAGGGAAAGAGAAGGCCACCAAAGCATGATGCATATAGTGTGGCAAAAAATGCTATATCAATATGATTCTTCTCTTTGATGGTTGAAAGTGATGGTGAAATGGACCCAAAAGTTAAATGGAAATTTTGGCATCACTTCGTTACTCTCGGTGGTCCTATGATATGGAATGGGGAAAACCTCTCTAATTTATAGGAAAAATCTTGGTTATCTTTGATAGGGGTCAAAATAATAAAATATAACTATTTGACCAAATCAAGTTTAACCATTAATTTTGAATTTTACCTTTTATTAATAAAATAAAGAGGAAAAAATCATAAAAGTGTTTTATAACTTTAACTATAGATAATTAACATTAGGAAAAGTGGTTTCCTAAGTTATTTTATGGGAAAATGGTGTTAAAGTGGGTGTAAAAATTGGATACATGCACTATTGATGGTGTATTTAGGTAATCCTAGCAACTTGGTCTAGGTGAGAAATATTTTGGTGATAACAAAAGGTACCCCAAACCCTTCTTGGCCAACCTACATTCCCTCTACAAGAGAAAGTGTACACACAAAAAACTGCTCCCAATCCCCATAATTAGAATATGAAGAAAAACAAAGGGAATGGTAAGAAGAACAATCATAATCCAGAAAACCAAGGGAATTGAAACCCTTAACTTAATACCAATGTTAGGGGAAATCAACCCACCACAACCCAAGGTCAAGTTAACAATCCCCAACCCAAGCAAAGTAATAATAAAAACTTTTGTACTAATAAACCTTGTTCCATTTGTGGTTCCTATGGACATTATACCCACAAATTCCCCTTGTTACCTAAGATGTTTCATATGTGGGAAGCAGTTGATACTGCAAAATGTTCTAATAATGAACCTACCCTACCATCCTTGTCGCAACTAGATGGATTGAGAAACCCTTTTCCATCACAAAATTTTGTGTCCACCATGGAGGCCACTTCTTCCATACCACATCCCTCTTCCACCACTCATGGGGATCATAATTATCAGATACTATACTTATATTCATTTGATGTCAATATTACCACTCAATATCATCATTAGGCCTTACTCCTTGATGCACAACCTACTGAGTCTTTCAATTCCCCTCCTCCCAATAATGGATCTTTACAGATTCCTCACCCAAGTGTAGACCTAGCTCCCAAGATACATAAGGTTCCATTAAGGTGGAATGCCCCAAACCCCCATGCATGGAAGCCCGTCACTACAACATAGTATATGACTTCGTTCAATCCCCTACAACTTGAATGTCATCCCTTGGAGTCCTCCAAATGTGTCCTTCAGAATGGAATACTTTAATGTCTTCTTTGGGAACTTTTGATTCATCAGATGACAAGATGATTACCTTTGAAATTGACAAGGATGGACATTTTCATTTACCATATTCATTGTCCCTTCAAATTGAAGTTTCCATCAAGAATACCATCATTCATAGATGCAATATTAATGAAGGTGCATCCACATGCATCATTTCATCCCAAGTCTGGAAGAAGTTAGGATCTCCAACACTTGTCCCATTTACAATCTCCCTATATGTATATGATGCTCATTTATATCAACCTGAAGGGATTTACCAAAACTATCACATCCAATTGGGAGGGGAGGAAGTGTGCATTGACATTGAAGTTATATATGCATGTTTGGACTATAATGTCCCCCATCTTAACCAATGAACATTACTACGTGGAAAAACACATAAAACAAAATTTTATTTTTCTAAATAATTCATGTAGCGTACTAGCTATGATTTAAACACATTTTTCAACCAATTTATGATACCCATAATTATATGCAGCTACAACATTATAAAAAAGCATCTATGCAACTAATAAAACATCTATAACAACATATAAAATCATTCTCATATACAAAGTAAATGCACAACAATTACATTCATGGAATAACTCAACAAAATGGGTAAACACTTATCTTTAAAAGAGATTTTGTGCAACAACATTTGTGGGAAGGAAATTCCACCCAACCATAGACCTTATATTCCAAATATCAACAGCAAGTCACCCCTGTGTTGGGGATATGAATCCACAAAAGAAGGGCACCTCTCATAGTCCCCTCACAGCTTTGTGTCACACAACCCATTGGTTCTCTATTGCAACTATCTCTAATTCCCTCCATCTCTCCCCCTCTTGACCTTCCCCAACCCAAGGAATGTACCCCTTCACTTCTCTTAGTCTATCAAGCATCCCATTCATTTATCAGGGTATCTTTGGCATAGGTAGATAGGAATATCTTAGCTG
>JASDQU011402054.1:33119-43750 GCA_032191745.1 Picea mariana
ACCCATAATTATATGCAGCTACAACATTATAAACAAGCATCTATGCAACTAATAAAACATCTATAACAACATATAAAATCATTCTCATATACAAAGTAAATGCACAACAATTACATTCATGGAATAACTCAACAAAATGGGTAAACACTTATCTTTAAAAGAGATTTTGTGCAACCAGCTTTGTGGGAAGGACATTCCACCCAACCATAGACCTTATATTCCAAATATCAACAACAAGTCACCCATGTGTTGGGGATATGAATCCACAAAAGAAGGGCACCTCTCATAGTCCCCTCACAGCTCTGTGTCACACAACCCATTGGTTCTCTATTGCAACTATCTCTAATTCCCTCCATCTCTCCCCCTCTTGACCTTCCCCAACCCAAGGAATGTACCCCTTCACTTCTCTTAGTCTATCAAGCATCCCATTCATTTATCAGGGTATCTTTGGCATAGGTAGATAGGAATATCTTAGCTGGGAACTCAAAGAAACTTACTGCTAGGAAAAATTACCAGCAAACCAATAGTAAATATTTGTTGATACAATGAAACTCACCTAGGAGTTCACTCTTTAGGCTTAACAACCTGAATTTTCAATTTCTAACTCCAAAACGCTCCAAAAATGCTCCAATATGCTCCATAATTCACCCATCCTTTTTGTTGCAACTACCAAGCTCTTCTTCCTTATTCTCTCTTGATGTTCATGTGAAAAACTCTATGTCTAAAACTTCATGTTACTACTCATACAAATTCCCCCTCTTTCCCCAAGACAATTGATTTCTCACTCTACCCAATGTTGATTGTACTTCATCCCCATGCTCTATAATAACTATGGGATGTGATTCTCACACCCACCCTATGACATATATTCAATGATTGGGCTCTCATACACTCAACCAGAAATTTGAAGTTTTCCCCAAATGATAATAAAATTCAGAAATGTGGGTTGGAACTAATATGCATCATTCTGGTTGCACCATTCTTTTATCTTTGCTATTAGCGTTGACCAAGAATTTTTTAGATGAAGTTCTGGTAACTAGCTACCCAAAATGGAGTGTTGCATTTCCAGCTTCTATTTTCTTCAAAATTGACAAAAAATTGTGGGTATTCTTCCTACATGTTTTCTTCATGCTCCCAAGTAGCATCTTCAAGACCATAGTAGGTCCATTGAATATTTACCATCCCTATGTCTTTTTTCCTGAGAAATTTGACTTTCCATTCCACGATGTGTATTGGTTCCACCCCGAAATCCCTTCTTTTTCCACTTGGATCACAGTCCAATCAATTATGTGGTTAGGGTCAGGTGCATATTTCTTTAATAATGACACATGAAATACATTATTCACTTTCATGGATGCAAACAATGTTAGCATGTATGCAATTGAACCTATCTTCTCTGATATTTCAAAAGGTCCACAATATATCACTGCTAACTTTGGACAACAACCCAATCTTATAAAACTTATTTTTGCTTTGACTTTTAGGATAAAATGTTATCACACTTTAAAATCTATGAAAAATTTGTTCTTGTTTACATAGTTTTTTTGCTTGTCTTGGGAAGCCTTTAAACTATGCCTAATCTTTGTCATTTTCTCTTCTATTTCTTTAACAAATCTGGCCCAATGATGGCTTTGTCTGTTGGATCATCCCAACCCACTGGTGTGTTACACTTTCTTCCATAACAAGATTCAAAAGGACTCCCTTTTAATGAGGCATGATACCCATTATTATAGGTAAACTCTACTAAGTGGATGTAGTCTTCCCATTTTGATGGTTGATCCATCACATATATCCTGAGCATGTATTCAATTATCATATTGGTTATTTTTGTTTTCTCATCTGACTCTAGGTGATATGTCGTACTAAGATTCAGATTTGTCCCAAAGCCTTTGAACAAACCTTGCCTGAATTTGGTTGTAAAATTGGAATCTTTGTTTGAAACTATTGCCTTAGGCACCCATGTAGTCTGAAAACTTCCTTCATGTAAATCTCTACAATGTTTGTTGCTTTATATGTTGTATTTATGGGAATAAAATGTGTTTCCTTAGTCAATTTTTCCACCACCACCATGATGGAATCATGTTTCTTCATTGTTCTGGGAAATTTTGTAATAAAATCTACTGTAACCACTTCCCACTTCCATTCTGGAATGGTAAATGGTTGCAACAACCCCACAGGATTTTTGTGCTCTATATTTACCTTTTGGTACTCTAAAAAATGGGCTATGTAGTTAGTCACTTCTATCTTCATCCCCAGCCAAAATTATTGGCTCCTTACAGTTGTAATGAATTTCTAATATCCTAGGTTCCTAGCATATGACACATTGTGCATTTCCTTCAGCGCTATATTTTTCATCTCCAAGTAATTTGGTACATACACCTTTCCCTTGTACAAGAGAATCCTATCTTCTTTCAATTCATAATTTCTAAATTTCTATTGTAAATGACTTTGTTGTAATTTTTCTTTTATTCACAAATAAAGTTGATCTGAATTTGTTGCTTCAAGAAATTTATTTTTTAAATAGGCCATGTACATGTTGATGGATAAAATATGCATTTCATGAGCTCTTATGTTGAGTGCATCAACTACCCGATTTTCTTTGTCCTTGATATGTTTAATTTCAAAATCATGCTCGCCAAGAAACTCCAGTCATCTAGTTTTTCTATCATTTAATTTTGGTTGTCCAAATAAATGTTCTAGAGCACAATGGTCTATTCCTAGCTCAAAAATCCTCCCTTTTAGCACTGAGGAAAAAACTTACAAAGGTAACCTACAAACCAACTTTAAGATTGGAAGCTATCCCTTCCAATCTAGAGGGGGTTCTCTCTTGTCACTTAATCTCTGGTAGACAGTTTTTCTTGATAGAACAATGGCTAGGTGTTAAGAACCCAATACTTGCATACAGAAACAACACAATGAATTAGAGAACAATATAGAATAAACCACACTTTATTATTACCAAACCCTTGAGGTAGGCAACACCATATAATGGATCCTATTATGGAAGGGATCATCTCCTGTTCACTTGCCTCTTCGAGGGGGAATCCTCCTATTGAACTACAACTCACAATACAATAATTCTCTTCATGTCCCATTACATTTCTTGAACCTCTTTATATAGTGTCACCATCACCTAAGAACATTTTGGAGGAGGAATCTTAAAAGTAGAACCTTCTAAGAAGTCATCTTACATTTATTATATCTAACTACCCATTTATTATATCTAACTACCATAGTGGACCTAGTCCACCTTATATCGAACGGCCTCCACTATTATTACTATGGGCCCTCTAGGCCCCCACTACTACCTCTCTAGCTACCTAACATTCCACCCCCCTTATGAAAGCATTGTCCTCAATGCTTGATGTACAACCATATACCAGGGTCCCATGAATAATTCTGGACCATAATGTTGAAKAATATTGGAGAACCAAGGTCCCATGTAGAAAGGAAATCCACCATGATGAAGTAGTCCAACCACCATTGTAAGCTCGGGTCCCATGTCCAAGTGYTCATGTGAACTCCCTGTGGAATATTTTGGAACCCAATAACCAACTCAAAATGATGCTCCAAAGACTGACACCTGTCATGTGGATCCAAATAAGAAGATCCATCMACATAGTGGAAAATGGTCATAGCAGAATGTGGAATGAATAATACCACTGTAGAATATGCAGGATAAACACTGGTAATAATCAYTGGCTCTCGATTTGTCACATTGATKCTCTCTACAGAAAGTGGATTGGAGTTATCAAATAAAATATGAAAGTGGTTGTCATCCCAGAAATGACAATTATCCATATATCAATCATCACAATCGACCTCAAAATCATACCAATAATATATTTCTTGATTATATTCATCCCTGATGTCTGCCATAAGAAATATCTCTTGCATGTTATCCAATGAATCTTGAATACTATGAAAACTATCATTGAGGCCATCTGCAAGGTCATGCAATCTAGCATCCAATGTGTCATACAATTGGGATTTGAATTCTTTAGTAATTTATAGAATTTATTTGAGGGTTTGAGATGAAATATCCATATGAGAACCCTATTAAATATTTGGTCCCGCGGACTTCATGAAAAAACCCAAAAAATAGAACAATAAGTTACGGCAGAAAATCACAGCTTTTTCTGGAAAAACCCTAAAAATTTGTTGAATTTAAAATGCTCATAACTTAACTTCCTGGAATTTGTTTCGGCTGATTTGTTTTTTGAAATTGGGTGAAATTGTGAGAGGAACTCAGATCTGTAATTTGTTTGGGAAAATTCGACCTCCATATGCTACAGAATAAAAATAAAAAAAAAGCGCCACTGTCCACGGAAAAAACCCTGAAAATTTGTAGATTTTGAAACTTCAATATCTTGACTTCCTGGACTTCGTTTCGGACGATTTGTATTTTCAACTTGGGTGTTTTTCTGAGAAGAACTCAAATATACAACCATTTTCTTCAAATTTTCAATAGAAATATACCAAAAATTTATGGAATGTCGTGGCCTTCTTTTTTCTTCTCCGAAAAAAAAAAAATCTGCAAAAATAAAAAATATTTGTCCACAATGTCTACCAAGGAAAGTTGTCTAATACCACTCGTTAAGATCCTAAATAGATATAAAAATATAATCACAAAAAATACTTAATACACAATTGATCCACAAAGAAAGATATAAGAAAACACACTATATTATTACCAAACCCTTGAGGTAGGGTAACGCCATATATTAATTTTTATGGAAGGATAAAACTCCTCAAGCAATCTTTGCTTGTACAATCACAATATTTTTCACTATGTTTCATTACATTTCTTACACTTATTTATATAGCTCTCCCTATATCCTAGAAACCTTCTAGAGAGCCTTCCACATTTATTACATCCAACTACCATAGTGGGCCTTTATTAATATAGTGGACCTAGTCCACCTTACATTGAATGATTGCATTCTCATATATTAAATGACTTCCACTAATAACACATAGCTACATTCCCATTGGGTACCTCCCTAGGTACTCCATATTACCTCCCTAGGTATACTACATTCCATCCCCCTTCACATGTTTCGTCCTCAAAACATGAGAAGAAACCATACAATATGACTGGCTAAGCAATGTAGTTAATTGGTACCAAGTATGACCATCCATCCATCCCAATGGAAGTTGAACATGATGTCTATATGCTACCTTGCCACCCTGATCTTTCTCTGCATCATGTCGAGGTTTCCATGGGATTGTTTCTATAGCTTGAGCTCTTCCCATAGTGTTGGTAGTCCTCCATGCACCTCTTGATCAGTTTCCTATCTGGTCCCCTACTGGTGTATAAATGTGTTGATGCACATACCCTTGCCTTGATGACTTTTGTGTCTCTATATGATGTACTGGATGGCAATATACAAAAATTGTAGGAATTTGTTCTTTTTTCTTCAAATCTTCAACACTTTGTGCCTTTGAGTCAATGACCTCTTTAGCTTCCTGATTATGTCCTTCTTGCAATTTTTCTTCATCTCTTTCTGTAGACTTTGCCTCTGATTCAACTTCAAACTCAACAATAACTTATTTGCTAGTTTCCATGGGTCCAAATTTCTTACTAAGAGACACATCCTACAATGTGATTTTCTTTTTCTTGTACCACAACTTCAAAAACTTATTTTTCACATTAATATTAATGGTACCCACTGATTCTATCCAAGGATATCCCAAAACAATATCCACTTCATCCATATCCATAGCATGAAAATCTAAATGCAACACATATTTATCCATGGTAATCTTCAAATCTTTAAAAATTTGAACATTTTCACCCTCAACCTGTGTTCTTTGAATATTCTTTACTAGAACTTGCAATCTATTAACCAATTGAACATTTATAAAATTATGCATACAACTAAGGTTAATAGAAACAATGATATCTTCTTTATGAATACAACCATGAACCTGTAATATAGATTTGTCACATGAAAATAAACTCTTAGTTCTCTTTGTATCCTTATTTTTTTAATGAGACCACTTGTCTAACAATAGTTTTTCAAATTCTTCATTGGAGAGTGTCATCATCTCCTTATAATCAAGCGATTTCCACCAAATGGCAACATCACCTTGCAATTTGAGATCTACCTAACGGGGCCAATTCTCTTGCCATGCTTTCTTTCTTTATTTAATGAATGATTCAATACTAGGGCCATCACATTTCCCTGTAAAATACATCTTTCTATGAAAAACCCCAAAAAATAGAACAATAAGCTACGCCAGAAAATCGCGGTTTTTCCCGGAAAAACCCTGAAAAACTGTTGAATTTAAAAAGCTCACAACTTTACTTCTTGAATGTCGTTTCAACTGGTGTTTTTTTTGAAATTGAGTATTTTTCCGAGAGAAATTCAAATACCCAATTTTTTGTTTCCAAATTTGGTTTGTAAATCTTCATATATGAACCTGAAGTGCATCACCCTCTTTTTCTTCCCTAGAAACAAATTTGCAAAAAGAGAAAAAAAAATCTTCCCTTCTTTGGCCAAGGAAAGTGCTTTGATACCAATTGTTAAGAACCTGAATAGATTGAAAAATATAATCACCAAAAATACTGAATAAATATACAATAGATCCACAAAGAAATATAGGAGAAACCACACTTTATTATTACCAAACCCTTGAGGTAGGGTAACACCATATATTAATCCTTATGGAAGGATAAAACTCCTCAAACAATATTTGTTTGTACAATCACAATATTCTTCACTATGTTTCATTACATTGCTTACACTTCTTTATATAGCTCTCTCTATCTCCTAGGAACCTTCTAGAGAGCCTTCTCACATTTATTACATCCAACTACCATAGTGGGCCCTTATTAATATAATGGACCTAGCCCACCTTACATTGAATAACCACATTCTCATATATTAAATGACTTCTACTAATAACACATAACTACATTCCCATTGGGTACCTCACTAGGGACCCCATATTACCTCCCTAGGTATACTACATTACTAGGTATACCCCATATTACCTCCCTAGGTATACCCCATATTAATGTTAGGTAGCTAGAGAGGTAGTAGTGGAGGCCTAGAGGGACCATAGTGATAATAGTGGAGGTCATTCAATGTAATGTGGACTAGGTCCACTATGGTAGTTAGATATAATAAATGTAAGAGGAATTCTTAGAAGGTTCTACTTCTATAAGATTCCTCCTCTAGAATGTTCTTAGGTGATGGTAGCACTATATAAAGAGGTCCAAGCAATGTAATGGAACATGAAGAGAAGTATTTTGTTGTGAGTTTTATTTCAATAGAAAGAATCCCCCTCGAAGAGGCAAGTGAACAAGAGAGGATCCCTTCCATAATAGGATCCATTGTATGGATTTTCCCTACCTCAAGGGTTTGATAGTAATAAAAGAGTTTTTGCATATTGTTCTTCTATATCTAGTGTTATGCTTTTGTATTCAGTCTTTGGTACTTAGCAAGTGGTAACACAATAAATAGATAAAACTCTCGAGGTAGAGAAACACCATACAATGGATCCTATTATGGAAGGGATCCTCTCCTGTTCACTTGCCTCTTTGAGGGGGCATCCTCCTATTGAGCTACAACTCACAATACAATAACTCTCTTCATGTCCCATTACATTGCTTGAACCTCTTTATATAGTGTTACCATCACCTAAGAACATTCTAGAGGAGGAATCTTCTACAAGTAGAACCTTCTAAGAAGTCCTCTTACATTTATTATATCTAACTACTCATTTATTATATCTAACTACCATAGTGGACCTAGTCCACCTTACATTGAATGGCCTCAAATATTATCACTATAGGCCCTCTCGACCCCCACTACTACCTCTCTAGCTACCTAACACTAGGGTTTCAAGGTTCGAGTGGATTTGATAAAGTGTTGTTGGCAAGGAGGAGGATGTTTTTTGGGCTATGGAGTCAGATCTTGAACAAAATGAAACTAATGTCTTGGTAATAAAACCTCACAAAGGAACATAGGCTAAATTTGGTGGATGAAACCTTGAGTTTTTGGATTTAGTTATAGAGGGTGAAAGAGGAAGAAAGCAACAAATAACAACATCAGAGCACCATATAGAAGAATTATGACCTAGTTAGGAAGAAAAACACAAAGTTTAAATTCCTTGAGTTTAGAGCACCCTTTAGATGAATTCTAACTCTTAAAAATCAATTCAAACAGAGGAAAAATGAGATGTAAATAGAGACACAAGAGATACGTACACAAAGACAAGAAACACACTGCCATCTCATCAACATTAGAATCTCTTTCATGAAGGTTCAAGACTTCTGCATTTCATTCCATTCAGATTCAAATATTTTACAATGAAAGTAAAAAATGCTATGGTTCTACCAACTCACCCTTTTTACATCAAAATTATCCAAATATATAAGAGCCTACTTTCCATACTAGGATACTAGGGGTCAAATTCCTCATGACTACAATAGTGGATCTTGTTACAATAGAAGAGGACAACTCAAAAATGACTTTACTAAAAACAGTAAGTTTGTTGGACCCTATTTAATGCAAAACAAACATATCTTATACAATCAAATATCCAAGATACATTTTATTCCGAAGTGTGGATGAGTCATCAGGTTTGTTTGGATATTCCTTCAAGATAAATGGTGTGTTTTCATGTATATTTTTCACTTTTGTGTAGCGTATTGGTGTTGGCTCTACGCAAATGCTACCTACAACATTTGCATAGTAGGTTTGTGTAGCATGCTAGGATTTCTTGAAATTTGTGTAGGTTCATGTGGTAGCCACTGATACAAACATTGATTTAACATCCAATGTGGTATACCCAACCTTTGATGTATTCCTTTTCATTTATTTATGACTACAGAATTTGCGTAACGTTGGTGCACTATGCAAGTGTTGTGTATGCTTGCCTTATTAGTCAAAATTTGCAGTTGCTCAAAAAGGGTGATTCATATTGTCATAATTGTCTGGATCATAAGAAAGGGGGCTTCAAAAAGTTGTTTATATAGAAATATGTTCAAACTTAGCTAACTTCTACCTCCCTTAGTCACCTTTTAGTTTGCAATTGTAATGGTGACTTCCTCCAAAAAGAAAAACTGTGTTTTTCATCCTTTCATAGTTGTGCTACTTCTACAAGTAGCTCCAGTCTTCTCCTAGCCTCTTCATTCAACTGCATATTTTGATTTAGATACATGTTTTCCTTCCTCAATTTAGATTATGTACCTTTAAATTTCCCACCTTCCTTAACAGGGTTGCATTTCTCTTCAATTTTGACTGGGCATTGGAAAGGGTTGCACATGAATTTTCTCTGGATGGTATGCATTGTTTAAAGTGTTTGATGGCTATGTCATATGATATCCTATTCATTAGAATTAGAGAAAAATTGAAAAACAAAATGCTTTTAAAAATTTTAGTTTAATAGATCGGGACATGTAAGAAACAGATCTAAATTAAATCCTGAAGATAATCAAAATTTATGAGTGTAAAAAAAAACCTCAAACTTACCTCTTGATTAATGAAATATGTACCTATCACATGTGTGGATGTATACCTATGAAATATGCTCAGACATTAGTTTAGTTCCATGCATCAAACCTCTAGGTTTTACTATCTATCAATATGGACCATGGGACCGTTTTTCCAAAGATATAGACCCCCAAAAGATGTTGTCCACCACTTGAGACAACAAGAACACCAGAAAGAAAAATAGTAGGACCTCCAAGACCAAAATAGTAAACCCTCCACATGGGAAAAAGAAAACCCTCCACACAAGAAATCTGGACAACAAGTAGAAACCCCCACAAGAGCCTCAGTTGAACACACGACATCCAAGAAGAGAGGTTGTGGCCTTCATAAAACAAGGAGATAGCCTATAAAAGAGGTTGTGACACATGTTCTTAGGTTTGTGGCCCTAATAGGTAAATTTGGCACCCTAAAGGAGGCACCTCAAGCACTTGATTAGGTCTGACAGCTAATGGAAGACACCTATGCACAGATGGACAGGTCTGGAAACACTTCATACACCAACAAATGGAAGAGGAAGCACCTAGACAACACCAAGACCAAGAAACAACTCATATTTGAAACCGATACACCAAATGGAGAGGCCACACCACACAAGGATAGAATGATTGAGGTAGTCGTAGCAATAGAAGAGAGAAGTGTGAATGTGTGTAATGAAATGCTAGAGGGTAGTGCCTTTTATAGTTAGGGAGAGGGGTTAGGGAAAATACAATAATAATTAAATATTGACAATTAATTAATATAAATATTAATTAAATGTCAATTAATATTAATGTAAATTATAAAAACCCCAATCACATCAAACAAGAGGGAAAGAAAGACAACAAGGAGGAACCTCTTAGGAAAAAGTCAAGTGGGGGGTCCATACTGGAAAAACATGTCCACATGAGTCTCATAGTGACCTATAAACTTTATAATCATTGCATAAAAGGGTACATCAATAATGTGGTCATTTCCATATTCATAGGCACTTTTAGGTCTAATGCACCATCCCGGGAGAGAGGAAGAGGATCACAAATCAACACATCTTGGTATTTTACCAAGATCTACTTGGTCAGAGACCAGGTTACCCTAGAACACATCTAGGGGACCTAGAACACATCTACGGTCTTATCCACCAAGGTACAA
>JASDQU011402054.1:68953-82585 GCA_032191745.1 Picea mariana
AATAAATTTAATGGAGAAATTAGAAGTGGGTTAACCCTAAAATAAGGAAAGTGGGCCAAGTGACCTAGAAGATGTTTTTAAGGAAGCTACTTGGAGAGTATAAATAAGAGGCAAGGCTCTCTCATTTTAATTACACTTAAGAATATTGAATATCTATAGGTGTCTGAGGCAACCAAGGATATCTAATCCAAATTTATGAGGGAAGGTGAAGAAAAGAAGGCCGAAATGCAATGAAGGATAAATTCTTTTGATGGTGTTTTCTAAGGTATGTTATTTACAGGTCATCTCACCATTTTCGCTATAAAATTGTTTCTATAATGATTCAGACTGTGAAATTTCTATTCCATTGAGAAAAAATAACCAATTATCTGTGGTAAAAAATTCAGCTTGTGGGTCGTTGTATTTTGGGAGTTACACTATGTGGAAAATAGGGTTTGTGGCTAGTCCTGAAACTAGTCAAAAACAAGTGTTTTGGGTAAAAGCATCATAACTTATTTATAACAGATCCAAATTCAGTGAGACAAAATGTGTTGGTTAGGGTACAATATTTAGTATTATTTTAATAGTTTTAGATCAATTCAATGAATATTTCGTACAGGGAACGCTCTATAAGGTCACTCTCTAGAATAAGCCAGAATTCAGCAAGGTATGCCATTTTTTCTATAACTCCTTTTCTGAGAGGTTCCGAGTAGTGACACCTAGAGGAATTGCATAAAACACACTGAAGAATATTGTGTATCAGTTTCATCTTTATACATTACAAGTTCAAAATTATGATTACTTCAAGTTATGGTTGTTGACTAATCCAAAACTAGGCATGTGAGACTAAATAAAAGTTTGATGAAAATGATAGTCTCTTATTGTTAAAGTTAAGGAAGGTTTGCAGGAATGTGATCATATACACCAAGTCTATTACAGAGCTACAAATCAGATTTGGATAATGAAATTGATGAGGGCTTTTGGTTGAGGTACATGTTGAGTACATGGTTGAGACAAGTAGTTGATGAGTTGGCACATACATGAGCTGTATAGTTGATGATGTTGGTACATATTGATGAGTCATAGTTAATGAGTAGTTGACACATGATTGGTACATACTTGGTAGATGGTTGGATGCACTTGTTTATGGTATAGGTTGATTACAGGTTGTTTGGTACAGGTTGGTACAGGTTGGTACAGGTTCCCCATATCCATAAAAAATCCTTGGTATGATGAAACATATTTGCAAACCTACATGTTGAGTCCCTTTGACTTATATGTAAATAACATATTGTCAATCCACCTTTTCCTTTCCAAAATCTCATCCATAGTGCATATGACTATGTCTATCATCTAGGGCATGCTCCTTGCATGCTAAAGATACACATAGCAAGGGGTGTCATTCCCACTTACCCATACTTGATCATTTTCCCTCATCATCATCCGATGGGGTGGGGATCTCATGCTTGGGGGAATGGTGGAACCTTTAGCCAATTTTAGAGTCCATCACTATCCACTCTCTACCTAGGCCCCAATGGCCTAGGTTGGGAAGATTGTCCTCTCATTCAATGGGAAGTTTATCCTGCTAGCATCACCACCTAATGTCACATTCTTCCTGCACACAAAAGAACAACCACTACCAATATCAAATATTCAAGTACTAGGAATTTCAAATCTACGCTAGATCTAACCTTATCTACTCAAGGAAAGTCATATATACTATTTATCAACATACACGACCAAATAAAACAACAATCTAATGGGAAAACCATAAAGATCTATATTAGTGTGGAGAAAATAGTACACCAATCAAGTTTTACCTTGAGTCCCGATTGAATCCTCTCTTAGATCCTTGTTCTATCTCCTCCTTAGCCTTTACACAAGAAAAGCCAACCGAATATGAAAACCAAATTATAGAAGAGCTCCTTCAAAACTTTATAGCATAAGTTTTTTTCTCAATTCTTCCTCTCTTCATCCATTGGAATGCCTTCCTTTTATAAATTGATGGATGAGGCTACAAGATGCTTCTAGATTTCTAGAAATTAGTGAAATCTGATTTTAATACAAGTTCCCAAGCTCCTCATGCGAGATCGACAACTCACCCAACATTGATATTCTTGTAACTCAAAAAATCTAGAAGGTATCATGGGTGGTCACATGCTACCAATGATGTTGCTAGCAAGTGATTGTACCTTGCTATTAGTGTAACATGTGACTAGTCACACCTTGCTATAAGGCATGCAATACACAACCTCCCTCAAAACATAGAAATCCAAGGTACAAAGGTATGTGTCAACATGACAACATTAATAGGTCCTCCATTGGGGTGGAAAATATAGCTATAACAAATTCCCCCTAATGTGTGATGTCAAAAGAGGAATTGATGGTTGAAACACATTATAATATCCATAAACGTGAGGTAGTGTAAGGAAGGCGTTGAGAGATCAAGGAACCAATGAGTACCTAAAATCATTCATCTACCAAACATATATAGATCATCCTCGAGGTAGGCATATCCATGCTTAGAAGAAGAAAAAAAGCATGCCCGCCAACACAATACACTACGGATCCATGAAATGAAATGCTATATCATGGCCATGAAAAAGTGCACAGTGGATCCATGTAATGAAAAAGAGCATAGCCATGAGAAAATACAACGTGGACCTATGTCATAGTAAACATCAGAAAGACATTGTGCACCAAGGAGAGTGTCCTTGTAGCCTTCAAAGTATTAATACAATAGTGATATACTCTAACACAACTTGAGAGGAGTTAGCATGAATGATTTATGTGCCTCAAGGCCCAAGGTTTTCACCCCAACCTTGATGGTATGATTCTATAGTATGCAAATAGATGATTTGACATCGAGCATGCTAGAATATGTTTTATTATCGGTCATTGATGAATACCATTAACATACACGAGAGGACCCACCAWTGATAAAAATGGATCACAAGGTACCTAGTACAATATAACAAGTGTGAATAGAGGATCTGATATCGAGCACTCTTCAAGTCAATCAATCAAGATTTAATGATGTAAACTCATTATCAATCACAAGGAAKCCTCCCACTGAGGATTGMAAACTCCAAGGTACTAGTTTGTTTCTAGATCACTCTCCTAGATAATGTATTGTTTTCTATAGGAAGAGATCCATCAAATCAGGGTCTTAATGTATCCCCCATCAATCGACATGAAACATGTACCAAGAGATGTTGTAAAGAGATAGAATCACCAAGTACAACTGGCATGGGGATGGTCGACATGGTTGGTCAAAAAGACAGTAGATGGACAACTCATGCTTACTTCCCTTGAATATATATCATGACACATTGTGATGCAGGAGCATCTCTCCACGTCAGCCATCCAGCCAGCCAGCCACGCCAGCGAATTCAAATCGCACGCTAAAAGAGAGGCGCAGTCCTCATTCAAATTTGAAAATGAATGTAATTAAATGCTTAGGCTGGTGAGCCATGGAAGCCATGCCTTTGTGCAGGTTGTAGATAAGATCAGCTTTAATTCTAGGTAAGTTGAGATCTAGATTCAGATGCTGGACTAGACAGCCATTTATTGTAATTGAATAGACTAGGTAGACCTAGAGGGAAGCGCTCGATGAGCCCTCGGGTAAAAGAGATTTCGATATATCATTTTGAGTAGGTTGTTGTAGATGAGGGAGGATTGAGTTGAGGAGAGCCAGAGAGATATCAGGAACACCTTGTAAATACAAGCATTTTCCAATTTAATATAACAGAGCAGTTTTTCCTGCATGATATTCTGTGTTACGTGGATGTCTGTGTGTGTTCCATTGTATGTTGTAGATGTATGGTAGGAATTTGAAGGAGGGTGTTTGATTTCCAGGGTTGAAGGTCTTTGAGGCTTCATGCCAGGAGGGTGTGACAGAACGTTGTGGGTTTTGAGAGCCGTGCATAGAGGTTGCACTTCTGAACACTGCAGGTTCAGACAAAGATGTTCTACGGCACAAGAACTAGAGTCAACAATGCAGGTGAAGACCTCAAGGTCATTGAATACCTTCGAGGCAAGGCCATGTGGGAGAAGACACAGTTGTAGATAGAATATCTTAGGAGTTTTGTAAAGGCCCTGCCAAGTGGGCATTGAGCACAGGCACAAGGTGTAGTTGGAAGAACTCTGTTGAGAGTTGAAGAAGAAGACAGAATCTCTGAGGAGTTCTGTAAAGATCTGCCAGGTGGGCATTGAGCCAGTGCAAGGAGTGAACAGAGGAAGGACTTTTGTTAGGAATTTCAGGAAGAATAAAACAGAATCATTGAGGGTTCTGTAGAGCTCTTCTAGGAGGGCATCGATCAAGTGCAAGGAGTGCATGAAAGGAGACAGAACTATTGAATGTTTTGTGGAGGGATACTCTACTAGAAGGGCATCGAGTAAGCATATAGACAGAAACGGAGGAGAAAAGAACTCTTTGAGTTCTAAATTTAGAGGAAGGGTCTGCTGAGGGAACCTTCTCAGGGTTACTGAACACCCTGAAAGCTAAGCCAGAGGTTGCTAGAGAAAAAAGAGCCAGGAGGGAATCTAAACATTCTCCATCTGTGGGAGAAGAAAGATCAAATCCCTTAGGGTTCTGAGCATTTGAGAAGATTAGGAGAGCACAGTAACCGTTGGATCGACGGAGGAGAGAGATCTGGACCGTTGATTTCTACATCCAGGAGAAGATCAGGAGGACCCTACAGAAGGAGGAGTCCGGCAGCCATCGGATCTCACTCAGAAATCCCGTCAACCGTTGGATCGGGTGAAAGTGCATAGAGGTTAATCCTCTGGAGGAGCGCAGGGAATGAGAACAGAATTGAGTTGTTAGATTTGGTGTAGGATCACCAACAGTCATCAGATCTGTAGAAGTTGTGAGGGAGTTAAGTCCTAGTGGACAAGAGGAGAAATCCCGACAAGGGGTGGAGCCATCGGGATATCGGCACTCGGGAAATCGGGATTCTCGAGGTCGTGAGAATTGGGACATCATAAGTATTGAAACACCAGAGCAATCTGGATTTTCCATTAGCACAGACACGTGGCGGAGATCGAGCGCCATCGGTATTGAGGTGCATTGGGAAATCGACATTCCCGTGGACAAGAGATCGGGGAAATCCAGGTTGAAAACCCCGTCATAATCTGAGTTGTTCATTCAGAGGGACAGGTGTCAGAGATTCGGAGAGAGTCGTCACATTAACCATCGAGAAATCAAAGCTTTTGAGGACAAGAAAATTGGGACATCGAAGGTCTCGAAATCCTGGAGGAATCGAGACCGTCCATCTGGAAGGGACGCGTGGAGGAGATCGGCGTCATCGGGAAAGGGCCAATAAGGAAGTCGTCCATCGGCATTTGGTCCATCGGGATATCGGGAATCCCATGAACATGGTGTTTACGCCTTTTGAAATCATGAATAGTGATACTCTGATTAGTGGGGGCTAACTGTCAACACATCAGGGCTGAGGAAAGAGCCATAGTGGAAGCTAGTTGTCAGTGCAGTGGAGAGTCGGGATTCGAGGAGTCGGGAATCCTATAGGCATATGCATTTGGGCATTGGAAACCCCGTAGCCCCGACGGGAGACATGACTATCGACACGGAAATAGTGGTCGCATTGGCCAGGGCTTAGCTTGGAGGGATAAAGCGCATTGGGAATCAGAGGATCGCGGACCCAAAGGACATTTGCAATTTATCATCGAAAAGTATGAAACCCCGATGAAGAGTATGATTGCAGTCATATACGGGTAGGTCACATGAACCAAAAGATAAGGTAGAAGGGGTGCGCATCGATGAAAAGGATCTCATCGGTGATCAGGGAATCGAGAGGACGGTGACTCTTGACAGCATGAAGCTCAAAACCCTGAAACCCGATATTGAGTTGGGGAAAGGTCACGGAGAAGTGCGAAAAGGCCGTGAGAATGAAGAAAGGACTTGTGGATCGATTTTTAGCAGAGGATTCCAGCAGGGGATCTAAAGATCCACTCCGTCTCAAAAGGTGAATTTTGATCGATCCTGTGAGTAGGAGAGAGCGACGGGGTGTGGTCACGGGCTCTCTCTATGTCAGAGTGGTATTAGAGCTTGAATCTTGCTTGTAGATTTCAGGCAGGAAGAAGCGAGGTGATAAGAGGATGCTCTGATTCACATCAAGTGGTATCAGAGCAGGAAATTCATCTGTATATTGCAGGTGAAAGAAGACAGAGTGTTGAGGGCTCTGTGACGATTGTTTGTTTGCAGGTAGGCAGCAGTCAGGGGGACTATAGGATGATGAAGCTGGTAGAAATCTTAGTGCAGAGTGACAGCAGCAGGACTGCTGAGAGAGCAGACAAAGACAACACCATGGTTATTGAATACCATAGGCATGCTGGGAGGAAGAAAAGCAAGGCAGAAAGGCTTGTAGAAATGGAGAAGGAAAGGGATAAAGAGCTCTAAGAATTAAAGGCAGACATGGAGAAGTTCGAATTGCAGATGCTGCAGGATAGGAGGATGAGACGGATGCGTGAATTGCCCATGAAGAAGGCAAAAGCAAAATGGCCAGTCAAGGAGTTGATGGTCAAAGGGTAGTGCAGGTTGTTAAAGAGATGGTTGAGGTATGTTGAAAACCTCAGGGCCACAAAGGAAAAGATGATATATGTCTGTGAGCCAGAGACTGGGAGAGGTCTCGATGATGAAGAGGATGAATTGGGATCGACTGAGGATCTCAAGCACTACCAGGAGGGTAGAGTAGAAATTCTCGTTTTCCAGGAGGGCAATAAATTTAGATCATTGCGGGATCTCATGGACTGTCAGGAGGACAGCCAGGGAATTTCACATTGCCAGCTGGGCAATGAAAGGAGATCGTTGTGGGATCTCGAAGACTGCCAGGAGGGAAGTGGAAGCATCTTAAACTGCCAGGTGGGCAGAGATGAAAATATGAGACTGTCTGAAAGTCTCATGGACTCGGAGGAGAGTTTGATTCAGCAAGGGTTGCTAATGAAGATGGGATCAGTTGATCTCATAGTCTGCCAGGAGGGCAGCGGAAGCATCCCATATTTCCAGGTGGGAAGGGATGAGCAAATGAGACTATCTGTGGGTCTCATAAACTCAGAAGTGAGTTGGAATCAGCCAATGGAGTTGATAGAGCAAGTGAGCTCAAAGGTGAATTTGGATCAGCAGATGCAGCTGACAGAGGTGAAAGATCAGGATGATCTTCTGGTGATTGGGGGAATTGGGATATTCCTACCATGTGCCCGGGAGGAGGCAGAAATTTGTGTTGCAGATGATGCAATAGTAGAACAGTCACAGCTAACGATGAATGTCAAGGAGGAATTGGAGAAGACTTTGGAAGCTGCCCAAGCAGAAGAAGAGAGTGAGCATTCTAAGGAATGGCTCAATAATTTCGGCCAGGGAGCTAAAAAGTAAGAAGCTGTAGCACTGAAGCTAGCAGTAAAGGAAGCCAAGGAGCAGGCAGGTAAAGTTATCACTCCATGGGAGATGGAGCTAGAGATGTTGGAGGATTGGCTAAACAATCCAGGGCCAGCAAGAGAACTGACAAAAGTTGAGCTGTCAGAGAAGGTGGTTGGACAGAAAGCCAGTCAGGAAGAGACTGTAGAACTGAATTCTGCAGCAGAGTGGCAAATTGAGGCCACCGATGAAGATGAAGAATATGGCATGGGAGATCATAGCGATCTTCCCAATTGCAGAAAAATTTTGCAGCTGAGGAGACTGCATGAGCGGGAACAGCCACTGGAGCAGCTGGATACAGAGATCGAGGAGATTAGAAAGCTGATGTTGGGGTCATCATAGACTGCCAATGAGGAAAAGAAGCAGTAGCAGTAGTGCAGCAGAAGCAGCAGCAGCAAAATGGAGCTGATGGGAAGCTCCAGATATTTGTTTGGGATACGGGAGGGTTTCCAACCACTTAGAGGGGAAGCGCATGAAGTGGAGCTCATGATTTTTCAGTTGAGGAGTTTGATGCAGGAGCATCTCTCCATGTCAGCCAACCATCCAGCCAGCCACACCAATGAATTCAAATCGCACGCTAAAAGAGAGGCATAGTCCTCATTCAAATTTGAAAATGAATGTAATTAAATGCTTAGGCTGGTGAGCCATGGAAGTCGTGCCTTTGTGCAGGTTGTAGATAATATCAGCTTTAATGCTAGGTCGGCTGAGATCTAGATCCAGATGCTGGACTAGACAGCCATTTATTGTAATTGAATAGAGTAGGTAGGCCTRGAGGGAAGTGCTCAATGAGACCTTAGGTAAAACAGATTTTGATATCTCATTTTGAGTAGGTTGTTGTAGATGAGGGAGGATTGAGTTGAGGAGAGCCAGAGAGAGCTCAGGAACACCTTGTAAATACAGGCATTTGCCAATTTAATATAATAGAGCAGTTTTTCCTGCATGATATTCTGTGTTACGTGGATGTTTGTGTGTGTTCCATTGTATGTTGTAGATGTATGGTAGGCATTTGCAGGAGAGTGTTTTATTTCTACGATTGAAGGTCTTTAAGGCTTCACGCCAGGAGGGTGTGACAGAATGCTCCGGGTTTTGAGAGACTTGCACAAAGGTTTCACTTCTGAACACTGCGGGTTCATACAAAGACGTGCTACGGCAAAAGAACTAGAGTCAACAACGCAGGTGAAGACCTCAAGGTCACTGAATACCTTGGAGGCAAGGCTGTGTGGGAGAAGACACAGTTGCAGACAGAATCTCTTAAGAGTTCTGTAAAGGCTCTTCCAAGTGGGAATTGAGCATAGGCACAAGGTGTAGTTGGAAGAACTTTGTTGAGAGTTGAAGAAGAAGACAAAAGCTCTGAGGAGTTCTATAAAGCTCTGCCAGGTGGGCATTGAGCCAGTGCAAGGAATGCACAGAGGAAGGACTTATGTTGAGAAGTTCATGAAGAAGAAAACAGAATCATTGAGGGCTCTATAGAGCTCTGCCAGGAGGGAATCAAGCAAGTGCAAGGAGTTCATGAAAGGAGACAAAACTGTTGAACATTCTGTGGAGGGATACTCTGCCAGGAGGGCATCGAGTAAGCGTGCAGACGAGCATGGAGGAGAAAATAACTCTTTGAGTTCTGAAGTTAGAGGAAGGGTCTGCTGAGGGAACCTTCTCAGGGTTACTGAACACCCTGAAAGCTAATTTAGAGGTTGCTAGAGAAAAAAAGAGCCAGGAGGGCATCTAAACATTCTCCATCTGTGGGAGAAGAAAGATCAAATCCCTTAGGGGTCTGAGCATTTGAGAATCTCAGGAGAGAACAGTAACCATCAGATCGACGGAGGAGAGAGATCTATACCATTGATTTCTACGTCCAGGAGGAGCTCAGGAGGAGCCTACAGAAGGAGGAGACCGGCAGCTGTCGGATCTCACTCAGAAATCCCATCAGTCGTTGGATCGGGTGAAGGTGCGCAGAGGTTAATCCTCTAGAGGAGCGTAGGGAAGGAGAACAGAACTGAGCCATTAGATCTGGTGTCGGATCACTGACAGCCATCGGATCTGCAAAAGTCGCGAGGGAGTTAATTCCTCGTGGACAGGAGGAGAAATCCCGACAAGGGGTGGAGCCATCGAGATATCGGCACTCAGGAAATCGGGATTCTCGAGGTCATGATAATTGGGACATCATAAGTCTTGAAACACCAGAGAAATCTGGACTATCCATTAGCAGATACACATGGCGGAGATCGAGCGCCATCGGTACTGAGGCGCATCGGGAAATCGGCATTCCCGTGGACAAGAGATCGGAGAAATCCAGGTTGAAAACCCTGGCATAATCTGAGTCGTCTGTTCAGAGGAACAAGTGTCAGAGATTTGGAGAGATTCGGCACATTAACCATCGGGAAATTGGAGCTCCTAAGGACAAGAAAATTGGGACATCGAAGTTCTCAAAATCCCAGAGGAATCGAGACCGTCCATCTGGAAGGGATGCATGGAGGAGATCGCCGTCATCGGGAAAGGGCCAATAAGGAAGCTATCCATCGGCGTTTGGTCCATCGGGATATCAAGAATCCTATGGATGTGGTGTTTACACCTTTTGAAATCACAAATCGTGATACCCTGATCAGTGGGGGGCAGCTGTCGACACATCAGGGCTGAGGAAAGAGCCATAGTGGAAGCCAGTTGTCAGTGTAGTGGAGAGTCGAGATTAGAGGAGTCGGGAATCCCGTAGGCATATGCATTTGGGCATTGGAAACCCTGTAGCCCCAACGAGAGACAGGACTATGGTCATGGAAATAGTGGTCGCATTGGCCAAGGCTTAGCTTGGAGAGCTAAAGCATGTCGGAAATCGGAGGATCGCGGACCCAAAGGACGTTTGCAATTTGGCATCGAAAAGTCCGAAACCCCGATGAAGAGTATGACTGCAGTCATATATGGGTAGGTCACATGGACCAAAATCTAAGGTAGAAGGGGTGTGCATCGGTGATTGGGGAATCGAGAGGACAGTGACTCTCGACAGCAGGAAGCTCAAAACCTCGAAACCCAATATTGAGTCGGGGAAAGGTCACGGCGAAGTGTGGAAAGGTCGTGAGGGTGAAGAAAGGACCTGTGTATCAAGTTTTAGTAGAGGACTCTAGCAGGGGATCTAAAGAGCCACTCCGGCTCAAAAGGTGAATTTTGATCGATCCTGTGAGCAGGAGAGTGCGACGGGGTGTGGTCACGGGCTCTATCTATGTCTCATTGAGGACCTGACAAGATTGAATTAAGAAAACCACTGATATAATGCAAAAACACATGAGACATTAAAGCACTCTCCATAATGACTGGAAGAGTAACCAGTCGAAGGAGTATATGACTCATACCAATGGTACAAATCCTAGGAAAGATATGACCCAACCATAAGATAAAGATGCAAAAAAGTGGCATGTTCAAGGGTGACAAGACTGACGATTGCTACTTTTTTAAAATACAAATAAATGGTAAAAAGAAACCCCTCACTCTTTTTGTTTCTGAGTTTCTCCTTCATGGTTTTACGATAGTGAAAGAGAGATAAAAGTATGTTCTATAAATGTTTTTCATATAGTTTTACGAGTTTGAAAAAGAGGTAAAAGTTTACTCAATCAGGTGTCTTTTTCATAGTTTAACCAACACAAAAAAGAGTCAAAAGTGAGCTCATCCAGAGAGAACAAGTGGATCAACGACATGCATATATGCTCCAAGTGCGTGGAATTGATCTATGCAAAATGAATGTAGAATGGTACTGATAAGTGATGTCCACTCATGGTAGTGGTTCTCTCCATAGTTAAAGGGTCACAAAATTGAGGCATGCTAATGCAAAAGGCAAGAGGTCGATTGTGACTGCAATGGTGGTAAGTGAGATTAAATAAAACAACAACATAGAAATAGGCACCAAGACATAAGAAACAATATGCATGTGTGATCGTAAAGTAACATAAAAGTGACAAGAGTCTCTTAGAGATATGGCCAAAACAAGGATGAAGAGAGAAGAACTAGGATCAACTTCGAGTCGTGGTGGGTCTAAAGGAAGGCTTCCAATCCTACAACAAATCACATCATGGGCACTAAATGGAAATCAGGGTGCTAACTAGGTGTAATTTCCCCACTTTGGGACATCATCATAGTGTAGAGGCTTATGATGACTAGAGTAGCCAGATGGGTGTTATAGCGAGTACAGGGGTTATTGAGAGGCATTGTGAGGTCCATCTTGCATTTCTCATCATATCTCATCATTATGAGCCATTCCGCACAGGTTGGCTTTGGTTCCATTGCATTCCGATGATTTCCATGATTTTGACTATTTTGAGCTATAAGTCAATTAAATTCACTTAAGAGGTCATTTTGGGTACATTACTTGGAGGAACCTCTCAGTGTAATAGCTCATTGGAATCAAAAGGAGAAACACTATAGGATGGGATGGCTAGAAGTGACTTTCAGTGGCCAAGGAAGCCACAAGGAGAAATAAGGAGCTTTTCAGAGATAAAAAGGTTAATTAATTAATTAAAGTGATTTAATTAATTAATTAAATATTAATAAAATGAAAGTCACTTTGGAACCAAAAAGTCTAAAAGGAAGGCAAGGACCTTGTTGGCAGCCAATTCAATTTTTTATATTGTCCTATAAGCTGCCTACACCTATGTCTTCTGAACTTCAAATCGTCGTCGCATTTTTCAAATAGACGATGTTTCCATTTCTTGCGAAACTTATAAATTGGTCTCCATTTAGTTTTCACAACTGTAAGCATGAAAACTCCTCCATCATTATTTGAACTGTCATGATCTTTGCGTTGATATTTTGAATGGCACTTACCTTTGGTTTATCATTATGTGGCTAAAAGGATTTTCGAACTATGCCCATTTGGACGTTCTTACTTTGATTGCGTAACTTGATTTTATTAAAATGGTAAAGCATTGAGCATATGGGTTTATACTTGATTCTATGAATTGCATAAAGGTGATGAATTATTATTTTTTTTATATATAATGTGATCCTTATGTTAAATTTTTTATAGCTCTTGGCTTGTCAATTTTATAAAATCGATCGTTACAATGTTTGAAAACTTTTGATTAACACATTTATGCAATGGCGTGTGGTTAACATTTGAGTTTGATTTTACGTTGAATGACATTGGTTTGAAAATCTATAGTTAATGGCGCGTTGGCATAACACTCATCGTTTGATTTTTTGGTTAGCCGAATGATTTGGTTTACTATGTTATGATTGATTGAACAGAGGATTAATTGGCGGTTGTACTTTGCCATTACTATTATGCATGGTGGTGAATAACTCCACCACCCTCACATGCGCACATTAATGCTTCCCCTTTGATCGTTCGTAGCTATTAACGACTCTGCTCATGTGTATTGGGGAATTCAACCCAAACCCTTACCATGTGCTCGCACCATGGCTCCTGTCGTCCGAGCTGAACCTAATGGCAGCCAGGCTCTGTTGATGTTCGACAGTGCCTGCAGGGATCTCGAGGACAATGGGTGGCTCCCGTTCATACAGAAATTCGAGGGTTTTAACCTCTGCGTTGCTAGGCAATTCTCCATGACCTTTGATGGCTGTCGAGCCAAGGTCGGCGATGTTCAATTGCAAATTGACGAGCAGTTTATCAGTCTTTCTACGAGTTTGCCTGTCACCGGACAACAATGGTCCAAGAATTGCAAAGTAGAAGAGGTCCCTTGAACTCTGCTCTTCCAGTCGTGTAAGGTTAGCTCCTATGATAAAGGTTTGCCCGTGACCATGCTGAAACAGTGTTGGCATGAGTTATTGATGATTATCAAACATTTTATCACCTGCAAGGGTCGGTACGGTTTTGTTTTCTTACACCACCTTCGTTTGATTATGGTTTTTATGGGTTATCAGCTCAATATGCCCTTTTTCATTATGGGCTGACTAAAATTATTGTTGTCTATCATTTGGGGTTACACGGAGACTGTTGGAACGATTTTCTTACTCAGAATGATTTTGTGGATTCGAACCCACCACAGGTTGACAAACCTATGATGAGCGAAGACAAGACTGTACCCCCGGTACCCTACAGTATTCTGTTACCTAAACCCTTACCCGACTCACCTATCGACCTACCCCACTCTGTGACCAAGGATGTCGAGACTGTTAAGCCTGTGGGCAAGAAGCCTAAAGCCAAACCTACTGCAAACGCCAAAGGAAAAAATAATGCCCGTCTAATTTCTCGGATGGTGAGGAATAAGTCAAAACCCCCATTC
>JASDQU011402055.1:18658-30220 GCA_032191745.1 Picea mariana
ACAATGCCTACAAGCTAAATGACAACATCAACAACCCAACACAGTGGTTGCGATGACCAAGAACTAGAAACCTCTATGTCACACAAAAGCCAACACCTTAAGGCGTTACAAAACCAGTACCAACAACAATTACAATGAACAAAGCCCACCTCGGGAAGCACAGACTCTAGCTAGGTTATCATTTGCCTCTATCTATTAGGGCGCACAATGATCCCCTCATCAAGAATCATACCGTCACAAGGCAATAGCCATGATAGTAATCCTAGCGCAACATAACATATCTAGACAAACAACCCAAGAAATATCCAACGCACTAGGAGACCAAATTAACTGAGAAAAACACATGAAGACTATACCCATGCACCCAAGCAACCAGTCGACATGACGCAAGGTGACATCACTCAATTAAATTGTGCAAGCTATTAAACAACTTTTCCATCAACCATAAACCATTATCTGTTAAGCATGATGTCTAAGGGCGAAGGAGTGAACTATTATAAAAGTTACTATTATCATAAATGTGAACTATTTAAATGTTATTGTTGTCCCAAAATAATATTTCGGTCCATTAAAATTTGTTGTCATATACAAAATACAATTGTTGTCTAAACTAATGCTATATATATTCGTTGTCTATACAAAAAGAGCTAATAATGATATTAACACTAATGATATATAATAAATATATTGTCGTCTAAGTATAGTACTATCCCTTAATGATATATAATAACAATATATATTGTACCATCGTTGTCATATAATACAATAATAATACAATAATGATATAATGATATATAATAGTCATATCGTTGTAATGATATATACAACAGTAATAATACAACCATAATAATACAATCATTTTCTTTTACCCCTCTTAGATTTTGTATTGATGGGCTCTCCTATTAAACATCAATATATTAGCAAGGAATTACGTTGTACCATCAAGAATAGGGAGGAGGATGGAACTCATCATTAGTGATGTCACACTCATATGTTTTTAATCAATGTCTATGGATCTCTTTTAAATACTCTACATCATGAATAATGACGCTCCTGGTGACGTCAAAATTACAGGTTTTTAACCAATGCCTGCTCGGTGACACCTGACAGGGATAACATCGTAACACTAGCTTGGGGTTACAACAACCAGAATCAACAAATAATGTTGGTGTTATAGCTTGATCCTTACACAAGGAGGTATAACCTACAGGTGTACAACATACGGGAATGTACGGAGGACGAGAGTTATCCGCAGCTAAAGATGAGAGATCCTAACGAAAGTAAAAACATTTCTTTGGGAATAAGTAATTGAATCGCTAAATACAAAGTCTAAATAAAATCTAATAATGAGATATTTAAACAAGATCTAATTTGATGAACAGAATCAATAGTAATTGTGAGAAAAAAATGAACAAAATTTAAATTTATACATGATACATACAAACAGTTTTCTTGTCAAAAGTTCAATTGTGACTAATACAAAGTTACAAACAGAACCCTCATAGTTTAACATTCATAATATACTCATTCAAAGGTAAAATTCGTTGTCAATCAATGATTAAACTCACTGCCATTCAACTGTAAAATTTTGTTGTCAACTAGTGAATAAACTCACTGCCATTCAAATGTATATTAAATTTGCAGTATATATCTGGGTATATTAAATTCGTAGTATATAAAAACGTTTTCTATTAACAACTTTACTGCGTCCATAAAAAAATTCTTGTCATGTAATTCGTTGTCAACAATAATGTAATTATAGTTGTCTACTAATAAATGTTACTATATCCCTGAAGTCGTTGCCAACCATCCATATTGCTATTTTTTAATAAACATTATTGTATCCAATGAAAGATTGTTGTCAACAATACGTAATGCAGTCTATTAAAAAGTTAATGTGTCTATTAATAAATCTATTTCCAAGCCTATTGATAAAAATCTGGATAACTATATGGATAAATCTTGAATAACGCGGGTAAATTGTTGTGTAAACATTTGGGTGAACGGTTGGGTAAGAATCACAAAATCGTTGTCTAAAAATTTACCAAAACTCCCAGTCTCTTACTAAGTTTGTCATCATGAAATACATCAATGTTTAATCAAAATAAATTCGTTGTCTTTCCAGGGTTACAAACACAGTCAACCAAGGGGTAATTTTATTACCAATCAAGTAAATATTCACTGTCATTCGAAGGTTAAAACACAGTCAATAAACCAAACAAGCGATGGGATTTGTGGACTAATGTAGACATAAAAAAAACGTAGAAAAACATTGAAACATAGATATTTACCCCTTCCAAATGCATGAGATCATTATTAAAAGAAACACAGAGGGTTTTCCATTCGATGCTGAGATTTTACCCAAAGAAAACGCATAGTTGATCCTTCAAGGAAATGCAGAGGTAATCTATCAAAGAAATGAAGGGATAATATTTCAAGGAAATGCAAAGGGTTTTCGAAGTTTAAGCAACCAAACACAGAGGTACTCGTTCACAAGAAGGCACAAGGACTAATCATTCAGCCATGAATCAATCAGTGTAGAGATAAGTAAGGGACAAATGGCTGGGAAAAATTATCCTTCACTCATCATCCATGCACAGGAAATAATTGGATTTGAATCTATAGGTCTTTAAACATCGAAGTGACGAACGCGATTCGGCTCTTGGCCGACTGCTCAGGCAGGAACTGATGACCAAAGGGATAAAGGAAAAACACAAATTTCTTCGAGATAGTCAATAAAACCAACGCGTGAAAGTCATAACAATCAGGGTTGGGTTCACCAAGGGAATCAATTCAAAGCAGCAAGCGTAAGGTTGGGATGACTTCAAGTTCATTGATTATAAGTTGTTGAGTAAAACATAATCTTTACAAAAAAATAAGTACAGTGATGAAAGTACAAGAACAATATTAAACTACCATTCAGAAATGCACGCATGCATACCATATTCAAATGCAAAAGCTCCGAATCATTGTCATTTGCACGCTCCGTTCAACTCCCTCTTGTCAATCGATGTGACCTCACTGGTACCTCCCAGCCAATGCTAGGGGTACTCTTCTTCCCCCTGAGCCCCCCGAGCTACAAATGGGCCACACACAAAATACCAGAGAACCACTAGCACCCAACTCACCTCGCAAGGTCGAGCTACCACTCGTTACCTGAGCTGGGTGTCTGAACTCCCACAAGAGAATTTCAGTCAAGACAAAAATTCAACAGCGTGACGTTACACATAAAGATGAGATCCATACTTCTCCTCCTCCATCCTTTTTATAGAGTTTTTCAAGTAATTAGTTTCCCAAATTCTCATTAAATTCCGTTTTCATTTAATTAATTAGGAAAAACCTCCCTTGTACACATGTCACCCATCCCCTAGTTGCACCAGAAATTCAATTTTTTTAATTAATTAATTATTCCTATTTCGCTCACCCACCTAGAAGCATTCCTAAAAATGCTCCTAGGTGTCCCAATATTCCCTTACAAATCTTAAATGAATTACGCCTTACTAAATTCCTAGTTGAGTTCATAAAAAGAAAGTTCCCAAGCAAAGATTCCTTACTAAGTTAGACATTCAGCTTTTTCTTTACGTTTCCCCTTTTACTTCAAGTTTCCTATTTCCTTCAAGTTCCCCTCTTTTTCCTTTTTAACTAAAATTTAAATTATCAAGTGTGGATGAAACAATCATTTAGCCTTTTTCTTCTTTAATTAAAATTTATTAGCAAGTGTAGATGAAACAACCATTTACCCTCTTTTTTTTTTAACTAAAATAAAATTAGCAAAAATAGATAAAAACAACCATTTCCCTTTTTAAAATTTTAATCCTCCATTATAATTTTGACTTTTTTTAATTAAAATTGAACTCCTTACCCCCCTTCTGGTTACCTGTTTAATTATGATTATTATTTTTTACCACATGTGTTACTTAGACCTAGATTTTAATTTCACTATGTCGGGCGACATTTTATTAGGGAATTTTTAAAAATCTTACTTATCACATCATTCATTTTAAAGCCGACTAGGTTTATTCACTTACCCTTTGAAATCGTGACGTGCCCTTCAGGATGCACTAGGTGCTCCAAGGGTGCCACTTGCCTCTTTTCGTTTTCCTTGCATGACGTGCCCTTTAGGATGCACTACGTGCTCCAAGGGTGCCACTCGCCTCTTTTTTTCCCTTATGCGATATGCCCTTTAGGATGCACTACGTGCTCCAAGGGTGCCACTCACCTCTTGACTGACTTGGTAGCCATAAAAAACCCCCGGAGTCAATACTCCGTCAAGTGATCTTGTGGGAGACTAAGGGCCTCTAAGGAATAAGGCCCTTGCCTTATTGCGCGCCCCTTAGAATCATCATGAGCAACTGTCACAGTCTTCCCTCATGGCATCGTGGGTATTCTCGAACTAGGTAATTGTTAAGCTATAGTTCGAGCCACAACGAGAGTGCTACTAGGTTGTGGCAGGGTTGTTGTCCACACCTCTCCCTCAAGTCTCAGGTTGTCCTGCATGACCCTTCTACTCCACATGTGAGTCTGGTCGGCAAGCTATTGTCAGCTTGCATCCATCAACGAATCATGTAAGCAACAATAATCAATCATCATAAAATCTAATCATATGTACATGTGTCACATCAATAACATTCAAACCCAACAGTCCTCTCCCCGACTTGATCCAGAGTCCAAGGGGTTTCATCGATGGCTCTACATCCTCAAGGTACAAAGTCCTCCACACTCAAGAGAACCCAGTCATTAGCACCTGTCTAGGTAAATACAACAAAATAACATATCATCACATCCATAATATCTCATAATCATAATCAAACGACCAATAGTATAATAATTTGAATCACTTGTAAGCAAGTGTCCTCAAAGAATAAGTTCACTCAGTGCGCGCAGGAGCGGGATGTTACAACAACCTTTAAAATTTATTTGGAGTTACATCTACAGTTTGACATTTATTGCCCATACTACATGCTTTGATCAATGAGAAAATCAACAATTACTTTTTTGAAAAGATAGAAACCATAGCAATGCAATGTTCATCCAGAGACGTGCTATTCAAAAATCTTGATGGTCCCTCTAATGATCGGAGAATAGTTTCACATCAGTGGTAAAAATTTATTATATCCTGTAGCCAAAGTTCCTTTTCACTTTGGTTTGAAAAGTTCAAAAATGTAGCAAATTCTATCGAGGGTGAGTCAACGCTTTCTTCGTTGAGATAACTTTACAATTCTATTGGGGCAATAACACACTTTTCATTGGAGAAATTTTTTACTTTGAATCAAAACAAAGTTTAATTTCATCCCGATAAGCATTACATCGAAGAAAATTTCAACTTTTCATTGGCATGTTTTAAAACTTTTAATGTGGTAAAGTTTGAGTTACTCTTCAATGATCAGAGACAATTTTCACTTTCGAAACATTGAACATCAAAGAAAGTTTTGACTTTTATTCATGCCACAATCAGAGTATTTTTAAATTTTTTGTAAATGAAAGTTTGAAGTGACCTTCAATTCATAAAGTGTATCATAGTGAATTTTAACTTTCATCGCGGCACAAAGTGGACTTACTATTCCGATGGAAGTTTAAAATTTCTTTGATGAGAACTTCAAAAAACTTAGTTGATGAACTTTTAATTTAGAAATTTTTGGGTTTCGTATGGCAAGGAAGTTAGGAAAAATGAAAACTTATTTTCCAGAGAACTTCATTAACTTAGAAAGAAAAATGGATTTTATAATAAGAAGAGAACAATATTTCAAGAAAAATATAAAGTCGTACCCAAAATTTATGCAAAATTTTAGGTTGTGATGAGGTCTCAACACAACTCTTTAGAAAAAAAATAGGGTTTATTTCTTTCACAAATATGTCTTTTAAAATGTGGAAACAAACTTTATCAACAAACATGTCGAAAGCATAAAATACTCATTAACCCAAAAAATTCTTGCAAGCGTTGATTAATTAACATACAATCAATATTACATATATTGATAGACTGAAATAATGATTATGGACACTTAACGTTGATTAAGATATGTATAAAATGTCCCTTAACCGATGTTATTACTCTATTGTTGGTTAAGCAATGTTTGTCGAGGGGAGAAGACAAATTTCACCCATTTTCACTAATTTGAGACATTAAAAATGTTTTTTTCGAGAAACGTCAAATCAAACATTGGATTTTGACCCCAAATGTAGTAATGATGGGTTTCATACTTGAAAAAATCCTTCTAATCCAACTATCCATGGGATACAAGTGTGTATCTACTCTTACAACCTCTAGATGGGGCACCAAATATAAAGAGGGAGAGGGTGGAATTTTTTCACCTTTTCAATCCTTATGTGGACCCAAAATGGATATGTGAGTGTTGAGAATATCAATAATTCATATCTAGCTAACCCAAGTAGAAAAAATCAAATTTGAATGTCAGGGTTGATTTAAAAGAAGGAGAATGTCTAGCCAAGAAAGCCACCAAAGAGTAAATAAGACTAAATAAGTATGACCTAAGAAAATAACAAAGGGGGTCTTACATAGATATATACATCAAATGGGGTAAACACATTCATAAATCTAGACTTAGACAAGGGGCTAAATAATGGGGAAACTCCAATGCCAATAATCCATCGTACGATGCTAGGAGGCCCCAAGGTTATATTTATTCTTTGAGTGCAAGGATGTGAAATCCATGTACTACAACATTGAATAAATATAATCTGCAATGTCTACATGTTGGTTTCAAATATGTGTTGGTTATAATGTATTTGGTACATACTAGGAAGAATCCTCTTCTCTCCTCCGTCAACTACATTTGTTGCTCAAATGAGATAATATGTTATACGCACCATTTAGTAGCATACATTTCAAACATGCTTCAATGATATTTTTATTTTACAATGCTTCATGATTTTTTTAATACCTTGTGTTGTTGATATAATCATTTGATATAAAATGCTGTAGAATTTCAAACAATATGGTAGGCCTTGATTAACTTAGTGTCTTTATACATAGTGTTTTGGCAATTTTGAAGGATATCACATATAACAACTACTTGTATTATCTTATAACCCCATCTTGAAGGTGGAATGTGAGTAGAATGGTTATGGATGTGTGGTGAGTGCTCTATTAAAAACCATGTTCCATAGCCTATTTAACTTAATATGTGTGTTTTCTAATACTTTAAAGTGATGAATTTTGGCATTAAGTTTGTGGTTTTGAAAGGCACTCCAAAATAGTGATTATTTGTTCATGGGTTTTATGGTCTAGTCCAAAATTAGTGTGAAGGATTTAGTTATGCATAAAATTTAAATTTTTTGAGTATTTAGCTAATTGCATATTGAATAGAAATGGAGTGAATGAGCTTTTTAATAATCTACAGAGCAATATTTAAAGATAGAGGATGATTAATCTTTTTCTTGTATAACATTTTAAAAGAGTGAAAAAATAGAGAAATCTATGCCTCATTCATAAAAGTAGAATTTTCACACATCACATATTATGAGTGTTTTGATTTTACTCCCGTTGAAACTCTTTTCCAATACGACAATGCCCCTATTTATTAATGGTGTCAAATTTGAAGAATTTGGGATATATTGCGCTATGAGATAAGATTCCATACAAGTATCCAACACATTATGTTATTGCAACACACGTCATCGACTACATTCTATAGAAAAAATATGGTCTGTGCATCATAAGAAGATATCCACTTATAAGCCAAGAAGAAACTCAACTAATTAATGATCCCATTTTTCAAACAATACATTTCTCATCATAAGATAAGATCATCATAAGTCTTATAAAAATGCACTAGAGTGTTAATACACATTTTAATGGCACCGTGCTCCAACATACAAATGCTTAAATGATATTTTATTGAGAAAATCCCAATCCATTATAAGAGTGGTTAGAAAACATGAGCTAAATCTAGATCCAACTAAAGCTATTTTTTAAATTTGAAAACAATGTTTTTATATTTCAAGCCTTCTCTAGAGATATTTGGAAAATAGTCCATTTCAAAAACTTCAGTAGATAATAATGAAATGGATCATCAAAACCAACTGGATTATTTTCAAAGTTATGTTAAGGTGATTGAAACTACCAACATACATTATTCTCATATTATTCTCATGTTAGGCATAATCAACATTTTTGTATGGTAAAATAAATAAAATATTCAATGCTCCTTTGGGTCAATTTCAAAGTGCATGGATAGAGTTGATTGAAGAAACTAAAGTCTGTATTACATTACAATGGATTGGAATGTTTGAGGATAGTCAACATCTTAAATAATTATTTAACCTTATGTGTGAAGTCAATTATCCAATCCTCATAAAAGAAAGAAGCTTGATAAATTAAAATTTGTTTGTTACTATCACTTTTATCACTTTCATAATGTAAATACAAGTAAATAATTTATCTACTTTATAATTTACTATGATTTGGACATACTTTAATTATTTAAATTAACATAAGATAAAATTTAACTTGAACCATATTAAATTATTTTTAATTATATTTTTATAGAAATTTTAAAATTATAAATATAAAAATAAAATAAAAAATATTCCTACTTTCAAATTAATAAATCAACTAAAACTTAGTTTATCTATTAAATAATATTGCTATTAAAAATCATAGAATTTTTATTATTTTTTGGTTTGTATGACTTAACTTCATTGCATATATATTAACATAAACAACTAAATTGCATATATATTGACATAAACAACTCAACAAAGTGAAATTTATATCATTAATTAATTGATATTTAATTCAAAAAAAATATCAGAATAACATTTATATTTAAATTATACTTCAATTTTTATTAATTTTTACATAGTTCATATTTAATTATAAATTTATTAATATTAATTCTTAGTTTTTATTTTAATTTCTTAAATGGTATACAAATTTAAATTTAATTAGATAGTTACATTTTATTTTAATTTCGTAATTCAATATATACAAACTAATATTTCTTTACATAATAATACTAATGCATATTTAACTATCTAAACTTAATATACTAAATCTATTTCTATTCTAATTTAAATACAATTCAAAACATTTTTAATAATAAAACTCATCTGTCAATCCACAACCCACAAGAAGATGTGTAATTCTATATTTAAAGTAAGGTTAACACATGACATGACATTTTTTTTAAAATAATAAAATATTAACAACAACAAAAAGTATTGCAATGTTAACCCACACACATTATGATCACTATGCATATAAATACTCTACCCCAACAAATATTACTTGCTCTCATAATTCTCTAACGAGCAACAAATGTTACTTGCTCTCATAATTCTCTAACGAGCATGTGAGTAGATTACATCAATATAACGAGCATGTGAGTAGATTACATCAATGTCAAGGGAATCTTCACATATTGTTGTCTTTGTGTAATAGTTTTGCACATAAAGTTGTAATAAAGTTAACTTTTCCTTTGGAACAAATTTGTGTTTTTTTTTATTCATTTATGTATAGTTTTGCACATAAAGTTGTAATAAAGTTAACTTTTCCTCTAAAACAAATTTGTGGTTTTTTTTATTCATTTATGTAGTATATTATTTATATGGTTTACAGAATAAGTGTTTGACTAAGATTGAGGTCATGAGTTCTAAAATGAAAAACTAAAATTATATATGAAACTATGCAACTTTGTTGTTGAATACATTATGATTTGGAAAATGAAAAACCCACATTATTATATATGCAACATAAATATATTACAGATTACATGTTTTGCAATCATTGTGGTAACGAGTTGGAAAATGAAAACACTCAATATTGACTAAAGTATTGAAACATTGTATGTAATGTAAGACATCACTAAGTTATGTTCTTTCATTAATATCATCATAAATCATTTACATAAACCAAGAGTAGTAGACAAAGAGAGCACTCATGAGAGGGATATGCTAGGATGACATGAATTGGCATCCAATCATCTATGGTCTCTAACTAAGCATAGATCCATCCTAACTCTAGATCTATCAATTGCCAAAAGGAATCAAATCCGTTGAGGTGTGAACCTTCCTCAACTTTTGCTCCCTCAAAATGAATTTGATCCCACATAACACTTGATAGATCTAGAATTAAGATGGATCTTAATTGGTTCCACAAAGTTATCCATTCATATTTCACATTTATTAAATTAATCATTACAAGGTTTTTCAATAGTAAAAAATATTCAACAAATATAATAATATAAAGCTAAAATGAGTCTAAATCTCCACTCCACCGAGTTGGTGGCACATAGAAAGGAAAGCATCCGGAAATTGTAGAATCACTGTATTGAAACCTAATTCCATCACTTGATAGAAAGGAAAGCATCCGGAAATTCCAACACTCAAGTCAAGTCAATCAAAATCTTGTTCGAGAAGCCCAGCGACAGCGTGCGACTTTTATGAGAGGACGCTTTAAAAAATCCCCGATGAAACCTAATTCCAACACTGAAGTCAAGTCAAGCAAAATCCTGTTCGAGAAGCCGAGCGATGAAAGGAAAGCGTGGAAAAATTGAGCTCACGCTGGAGAGGACGCTTTAAAAAATCCTCCAATTTTCTCCTCGTTAAAGAAAATTTCCCCTCATTACTTTCAAGTCAAGTCAATACACTCCTTTCTCTGTAATTGCCTTGCAATTTCCTTCTGTGTAATTAATTGCCTTGCGATTTCATTACTTTCAAGTCAAGTCAATACACTCCTTCTCTGTAATTGCCTAGCAATTTCCTTCTGTGTAATGGCCTGTCCGATCCCTCCATCTTTCGTTTTCCCCGCAGTGTTTTATATGGTAGTTTTCTCTCTTTCCGTGGTGGGGCCCGGGGCACAGAGATGAAAGGAAAGCTTTGGAAAATTGTTCGATAACTTTATTGAAATTCCCCCGATGTTTTCGCTGTGGAGGAAAATCCTCCAATTTTCTCTTCATTGAAGAAAAATTTCACCGGATTACATTCAATTCAAGTCAATACACTAATTTCTTATGTCGGGATTTTTTTGGCGAAGTCAAATGAAGTCAGGTCAATACACTCCTTATATTTTCGGCGAAGTCAAATCAATAGAGACATTTCGTGGGACAGCTCCCGCTTGGGAGGACGCTGAAGGAATACTCCGATTTACTCTTTATTTAAGAAAATTTCGCCCGATTTCTTTCAAGTCAAATCAATATACTCGTTTTCAATCCACTCTTTCCTCTGTAATTACATCGCAATATCCTTTGTGTAATTGTCTTCTTGATCTCTCCACCTTTCGTTTTTATAGCTGTTCTCTCTTATAAATTAATAAACATTATTTAGGTTATATATATATATATATATATATATATATATCACTATTGTGATCAACAATACACTAACTTCCTTAAAACAAGCCTCCACTTAATTTATGATATTCATGGTCCTTCCACTTCACCCATGTTATTTGGTCTTTTGCACTTAACAACTTCCCCATACCATCTTCACTTCTTGCATGCTAGGAATGGTCACTGGGTTCATAATGCTTGGTATGGTTTAGATTGTAAAAACATTTATATCTTAGCAAATTATATATTATGATGCATAGACTCTCGAAAT
>JASDQU011402056.1:16449-28094 GCA_032191745.1 Picea mariana
GCTATCTCTATCATGCGTGATTTCCATCCTTCTGCTCCCTTTCTTCCTTCTACTTGATTTCTTCCTTCTGCACCCTTTATTCATACTTAGGTTTTTCTCCAAAATTACATCCAAAACATCCTATCCAATAGGCCCCCAACACTCACATGTGGCTCGTCCTTAGCCACGTTCACCTCTGGAACTATTTATGTTACCTTTTTAGATTGTTTCTTGGGTTGTATGTGCCATGCCTCTAACTACTAGTCAGGAGTATTCCTTCAGTTCCTTGTGCTTCTTCACAATATTCCTTATAGGGTCATCATTTTCCCTCTTGAAGGCCTCTTCTCGCCTGAGGGTCGCCTAAGTTCGGACGGTGGCATCAGGAGTCGTATTTCCTAGGGAGAAAACATCACTTCAAGGAAGAAAAATAATTGTTAAGCCTCCTCTTCCTATTAATATTCATGAGAGATGATCATGTTCTGCATTCAACTTCCTTGGTTTTAAGATGACCTCAAAGTCATATTCCTGAAATAGTAACATCCATCTACATATTCTTCCTCCTAAGACAAGTTTATTGGCTAAGTACTTTAATGTAGAATGATCTATGTACATATTGAAATGAGACCCAAGTAAGTAATGTTTGAACTGTTGGAGTGCATATACCATGGCCAAGCCTTCCCGTTCTATAGTGGTATAATTTTTTTTCAGATATAGACACCTTCCTACTTGCAAACATTATCGAATGATCGATGTCTCCTTCTCCTGGTTGTGATAGTACTAAACCCAATGCAATGGATGATGCATATACATGGACATGCAACTCCTTGTTCCAATCTGGAAATATTAAAATGGGTGCAGTAACCAGTCTATGTTTCAACGTGTCCAGCCCCTTCTGGCAGTCCTCATTCCATTGGAACTTGGCTTCGTTCTCCAGTAAATTTTCCATGGGTGTTATAATCTTCACATATCCTTTAATAAACTTTCGGTAATACCCTGTATGACCGAAAGTTTCTCTTAGCTGTCTGACTAGTGTCGAAGGCTCTAAATCCAAAATAACAGCAATCTTGGTTGGGTCAACCAATAGTCCTTTTTTGCATACGACATGTCCTAGTAGAATTCCAAATGGTGCGAAAAAATATACATTTCTTCAAGTTCATCGAAATATGACACTGTATTCATCGATCTAACATGAGTCAAAGTACATCTATATGATACTATAGTAGACTGAACACCGTCCAATCATCTAAATAAACATCCAAACAATTATGGATGAACTCCTTGAATGGTGCCACTACTACTTTAGAAAACATCACAGGGGAATTCTTCAATCCAAATGGCATCATTGTGTACTGATAACTGCCCCATTTTGTCCTAAATGTGGTTTTGTGTCTATACTCCTGTGCAATTTTTATATGATGGTATCCAGAGAATCGATCTGTAAACTAATATGTTTCTTGACCTCCTATGTTCTCCAATACTTCATTCGTGAATGGTGTTGGGAAGTGGTCATGTAAGCATGTTTCATTCAGCTTCCTTACCATGGAGATCCTAATTCCTCTGGTCCTCTTGTTCTTCACCACCATTGGGATAATCCACTCAGATTCTTCTATTGGTACAATAATTCTTGCGTCTAGCATCCTGTCTATTTCAGCCTTAACCTTCTCCTTGTACCTCAGGTTCAATCTGTAAGGTCTCTATCATATTGGCTTAGCTTCAGGTTTCAGTGGAATCTTCATCTTGCCTAAGTTGTCTGCTATCCTTTTCATCTCTGAGAATGTGGTTGGAGATAAGTATTGATATTCCTGTAATAATTCTATTACTTTCTCAATTGTCTCATCATTCCAATAGTCTCCTATCTGCCCAAACTAAGGGTTCTTTGTTGTCCCAATGTTGACTTTCTTTGTCTTTACAGGCTCTGTGTATGTGGTTGATGCAAGTTTTGGCCCTTCTATTGTGCTTGTGCCTTCTGTCTCTGTTACCTATACATTTTGTGGATCTTCATCCTCATATTCTTCCTCCATGACATTATAGCATTCCAATAGCTTATGGATCGTCATCTTGGCTTTGTGTGCACTACCTAATGGTGCTTCTTCCATCGATTCTACCTTTGAGAAGATATTTTTTCAGATGGATTGTAATGTTGTATGTATGGAGGGGGCTTCATGTTCAAATGTGAATGTGACTTCGAATATATGGACCAATCATTCCCATTATGTTGTCTCCATGTCCATATCCAATTCTAAATACCAATTCTTCGGGATTGTATCCAACGTGTGTATGAATCAGTGTGTCCACTTTATCTCTAATTTTGAGAGCCATAAATCTCTACATCTATCTAAGTCACTTGCCAGGTCACCCTCTCCTGTGTATTTCTGTGCACTTTCTACTTCCTCAGGCCCAAAGTGTATCTGCATAAGTCTACTGCATTGTGCCCAATCCTTCATTCCATTTTTATGTGCGGCCCACCATCTAGTTGGGGTTGATTTTAAGATGACATCCAGTGCCAAAATCCTTTGTTGTTCAAGTACCTATAACTCCAATGATTTTATAAAGATATCAATCTCATTTAGGCCATCGTACCTGGGTGGGTCACATATCTTTGTTCCAATCCAGCACAAGGATTGGTTGATACGCGCACATTGTCTAATTGACACTTCATGAATCCTCTAATGCCAATTATCTATACCATCTTATGAATCTGATGCGCACAAACTAATACTTCTCCAACTTAGCATGTCATCCATTGTTGGGTCGACATAATCCTCCATCCACACAGTGAGATTATATAAGTTGTCCATGTCATTTCCTCTTGTTGACTTTGTGTATTATTCCCTTATCATGGGTCCAAAGGTATAGTAACCTTTAGACCCCCCACCTCGAAGATCATCTCCCTCCTTTTTAAGTTAATAATTTCTCGATTATTGACCACCCATTCCAATCCTATTAAGGCTAGATATGGTTGACTATCATCTACAATCTCAATAAATTCAAAGTCTATCATGTTGTGCACCCCATCTATGTTTACAGGTACTCCTGTCAATCACCCAATCGGGACTATGTTATATTGATTCATGAGCCTTAGCTAAATAGGGGACCATATTAGATTAGGTTCTCCCATCATCTCTTATGTTTACTTAAGTAGTACAATCACATCCGATCCTAAGTCTAGAATAACATTATCCACATCGTACACCCCAATCTGCACATTAAATCTAAATTCCCCGTTGGTTCTCTTCATGTGCAGTACCTGATTTACCATTATTTGTGCAATAGGGGTGTCCCTTCCTTTTACACAGTCATCAATCATGTTATATAAAATACTGAGTGTAATTCTATCCTTCATCAATTCTACACAACTCTTTAAGAATTCAATTAGTGTACTTACTTATGCACTTGATTTTTTAGGTACCGATGTGTCTTCTATATGAGGTAGTGATGATGTTGATGCTCCTCCATGTGGTCCAAGTATTTCCTTCCTTATGCTCTTATATGTATCTTTTTCCTACTGTGGATCGAATGATGGAATAGGCCCTACTAAATTCCTTACCCACTGCTCTGTTTGGTTTCCTTGAGTCACCATATTAATGCATGTTCGAGCTCCTCCTCGTATAATGACTGCAGTTTTTGGTCCTTCACTACATATCTCGATTGATATTATCTGCACATTATGATTATGATGTTGATTCTAGGTTGGGTTTCCTCTGGCCTACCATTTTGCAACTAGTTACGGACACTCCTCCATTGTGTGATCTAGTGATCTACAATATGTGCACGTGGTACATGGGTTTTGGCAATCTCAGGCCAAGTGTCTCGATTGATTATAGTTATAACATATAATCGGTCTATGTCCTCCTCTACCAAAATTCCCTCGACCTCAACCTCTGCCAAAATTTTCTTTGTTCCCCAGATAAAAACCTCTTTGACCATTATATTGCATGTTTTCCCATCCACATCGGTATTCTCTTCCCGGATCTTGTATATATCCAATGTGTGCTCTCTTAGTAGGTCAAACGTGTGATAGTCCTTCTCTTCATGCCCTACTGACTTGCAAAAATTGCAAAACAAGTTCTTTGGAGTATTGTGATATTTATGGAGTAATGGACACTCAGTGGGATGATGACCCCATTTCTTATAGATATCGTAGTATCCTCCTCAGGGTAGTGGATTCATCACTCCAACTACCAAATATTGTGTGAATGTTTGGAATTCATCCTTTTGATGGCCTTTCATCCTACACTTTGTACACCAAACTTGTTCTCGTTTTTCCCTTCCCTTGGTAAGCTCAACCAAATGAATTGTTAATGCGGCTAACTGTGTCTGAACTTGTTCCATTCCTCCCGTATCTCCTGCTGGCAATGCCTCTAGTTTCATTGCAATCTCTAGTGCCTCAATCTGTGACAAAACCTTTTGTTGAATTGGGGACCTCCGAATGTGTGGTAGAAGTCCAGCAATAAACCACTCTTAATGTTGTTGATCCAGAATTTGGAACGTCAATCTCTGCATTACATCCTTAAAGCGCTAATCAAAATCCCATACAGACTATGTTTGTACCTGTTTGATCTCTTTTAGCTCAATGATGTACTGCGACTCTGACTTTGGATTTTTTAACTCCTTTAATAGCACTTGCTTTATCTATGCCAAGTTCATGGCTTGTCCTGTAGGAATAATGCTTTGTAACTTCATATACCATACCAACACATGACCTGTAAATATCGTTGCTAACTAGGCATTTTTTATGACATCATCTTGTATGTTTTTAGCAGCCCAAATTGTTTCACAGAAAAACAAGTGTTTTTCCAGATCCTCTGATCCCACTCCCTTGAATTCAGGAACTCTAAGTGTACTATATATCCCCACCATGTTGGTTTTTGTAGTCCCTCCTCTTGGTGATACTGGTGGACTCAGATTATGACTTTCACTTTGCGCACTACTCCCACTATTCTGACTACTATTACTCTGTACTCCTTGACTAATTATGATAACTTTTGACAAAAATTCAATTGTTATCTCTGATTGTGGTGATGCACATGGGGTCATGGATTCAACATAGGATCTCTTTTGAGTAGGAATCACTAGCTCTTCGATTACTTGACTGGACTAAGACCTTTCTTCTTTTCTTTATACATATGATATCTCCATGATTCGGACTTGCGTGAAAGTTTCTCTTTCTTTCATCTCACAGTGTTTCTCTTCTCTCACAGCCCTAGTCTTTTGCCTCTTATACCTTCTTCCTCCGCACAACTCTCCAAAATCATACTCTTCCTTTGGTATGCTTCCTTCTTGCATCCATAGTCCCTTGCTCGCTCGTTCATTTCTTCCTTCTCTCAAACTATTCCCCTGTCATCCTCTGACTCCCCCTATGTGCATGAATCCCCTTTAGTCATCGGACTTCATAATCATCACGTATTTTTCACATAACAACATCTTTATCCACATATCCAATGATTTCAAGAACCTTTTGTGTGAACCTTTGAAAAACTTTATTTCTGCAACATTGTATGATTGAATGCAATCTACTGCAAATTTTGTAACATAACCCCCTAATACACTATCTAGACAAAAAACAATTGCATGAGTAGTTGGTTTACTTACTCAATTAATCTATTTTACCAATTCAGGATTCCAATTCTTCAGAGATGCAATGCTAAACCTTCTTGTATTCTCAACCAACCTTTCTAGCCAGTCGATCAAAAAAAATTGAAATTCGCCAAAGAAAATTTCATGCAGATCCATGAACGCATACTTTTGCATCCATTGCTTGTCACTCATCCAAGACTTTCTTTTCTATTGTCATGTGAATTACCATTCTTTTCATTCATACCATTATGTCCTTCTTAGTCGACCTCTAAAATATCCTCTTAGTCGCAATGTCTTGATCCTGGAAATAAAACAATTTGTTGGATTATACTGGTCTACACACAGATTGTAAGACCAAAGGTTCGGTTCACTATGACCAAAAAACCCTCAAGGCAACGACCCTTTCTACATCACCTGCTTGCGTAGATGAAGTCTCACCCGAGGTATCTATTGGGACTGCAATGATCCGGGGCAGGATCTTTTATGATTATGGTTGAGTTTTAACTTGCATGAGTATTTTAACCATTTGAGAAATTAACGAAAGAATGAGGAAAGAAGAGGATTATATATCAATCAAATACACATATGCAGATCTGAAAATAGTAAGAACAGCAAACCATAAGAACGCAGGTTGATAACGGAGTTCGGCACAATGTTTGCCTACGTCTCCGGGCCTTTTTCCTGTGGGGGAGGCTTCTTTATTTCTGCTCAAGTGCTCAAAATTACATCTCCGCAATGCCCAAAGGCTACAAGACTGATCTGGTCTTGTTGACACAGATCTNATGCAATCTACTGCAAATTTTGTAACATAACGCCCTAATACACTATCTAGACAAAAAACAATTGCATGAGTAGTTGGTTTACTTACTCAATTAATCTATTTTACCAATTCAGAATTCCAATTCTTCAGAGCTGCAATGCTAAACCTTCTTGTATTCTCAACCAACCTTTCTAGCCACTCGATCAAAAAAAATTGAAATTCGCCAAAGAAAATTTCATGCAGATCCATGAACGCATACTTTTGTATCCATTGCTTGTCACTCATCCAAGACTTTCTTTTGTCTTGTCATGCGAATTACCATTCTTTTCATTCATACCATTATGTCCTTCTTAGTCGACCTCTAAAACATCCTCTTAGTCGCAATGTCTTGATCCTGGAAATAAAACAATTTGTTGGATTATACTGGTCTGTACACAGATTGTAAGACCAAAGGTTCGGTTCACTATGACCAAAAAACCTTCAAGGCAATGGACCTTTCTACATCACCTACTTGCGTAGATGAAGTCTCACCCGAGGTATCTATTGGGACTGCGAGAACCAGGTTTTTGCAGTTGTAAGGGAAAGGGAGGCGGATGCGCTAATCATTGTTCCTTATTCTATCTTATATGTGCTTATTGTTATCACTATGTAAATTCCCAGAGGTTGTTGTTATGTAGAAGAAATTTACCAGAGGTAACTTTATCCAACCACTTTGAAACTGGGATCTATCCCTTCCAGTTTCAGAGAGGGATCTCTATGTAGGATTTAACTTTGTTTTAGGTTTTAGATATTAGGCTAGTTAAATAAATGAGACTATATTGTTTGTTTTATAAAAATGGCTGAAATATCGCTTACGCATCCATTCGGCTATGGGGTCTGTTTTATAAAGTTTGAGATCAAAGAACAGATTTTATAAGGTGTTTTCACAGGGCAGGATATTGCAAATGTTAGATCCTTTAGAATAAAATGATGGGTAGCAGAAAAGATGAGACAATCAATTATAACAAAGAAGCATTTAAGAATTTCTTAATCATAATATCAGAAGACAAACACTTAGATCTTTAAAAGCCAAAAACAAAGTATAGAAGGATAAATTCTACAACTATAACTTCTTTTAAATGATCAGATATAGAAAACATAGATGATAACAAAGAAAGAAAAAACCATTCAATGAAGAGGAGTAAACATCACCAACAATTAACACGTGAGAATCCTGTGAAATGTCCTTTTTATTACTGGTAGGTCTCTGAGAAAAATTAGTGCTTACAGCTTGCTTGGGCGTAAAGATCAACCCTCAATAATTCGAAATTTGAAGTATATATAGAAAAGATTACAATTGATCCTGTCATTAATTATCAGGATGTGGCAAAATCTTATGCTAACTAACTAGATAACATGATACAAAATTGTAGGAACTGCTTATGATCTGTCGAATTCTCCATGCTAATTTTGGGGGAAGTTGTTGGCGAGTCATCAACTTGACTTTGATTGTTATGCATGCTGACTTGTACGTCCACCTCATCTTTTACTCAATCAATTCGCACAACTCTTCCTATCTTTGTTGATTAGGGATGCTGACTTTTAGTAGCCTGCAGTAGATTTCATTCATCTTAGTATATTTGGAAAAAGTAGGCTTGGTGATAAAAATGTACTTGATTTCATGTTGGATATTGAGATCCAGCTGTAGAGTTTCTAGGAATGCCTTACCTGTTATGCTTCCTTGTATCCCTGAGAATTTGGAGCTGTCCTTTTCCACTATGGCAATATTTTGCTTGTAGTCGAAAAGTGTCATCAGCTTGTCATTTAGAATGAGTAAACCAGGAAGACCTTTCTTTTATAAGGCATCGATCTTGTTGAAGGATCTTTGAACTCCGATATCCATGATTTGGGCTTTCTCCTCCAATTGCAACATCAGTCCTCTTTTGGTCAGAACTCTCTTGACCTCGAGGATAGTCTCTGTCCTATCCTTAATCTTCAGGTTTTCTAACTCTTCTTTAGTTTTTGAATTGAGAAACCTGATGATTTCATTTGCTTTTGTGGGCATTTCTCCCAACTCTCCCTTGATCTTGTTGATGGCCTGCTTGCTCCTTAACACCAATTCGTGTTACTCGAACATGATTTGCACCATGGGCCAGATTTCATTTATGGATTTTGAGATATCCATCCAAATTTTTTCTTTGGCTTATGCCAATGTTTTTCCCACAAATGTTTGCTTCTGCTGCTGTTGAATCTCCTACTTCAGTTTTTCTGATGTGTGTCTCTCTGTATTGTAACTAGCTTGGAAAGAAGCTTTTAGCTTATGGAGATTCTCTATCTCCTTTTCTAATCTTTTGATTTTTGTTCCTTGTAAAGTCATCTTCTCCATTGATGTTGCTAAAGCTTCAGATGTCCCTGGAACTGTCATTGGGGAAGCTAATGAAAGTTCTGCAGTGATGGTTGATGATGTTGTTGATGTGATAACTCCTATGAGGGGAATTGCACTCAGTGGGATGACTTCCATATGTGTTGCATGTTCCTTCTCCTTTACTAACTTTTTCAGCTCTGCTTCCATCTCTTTTATTTGTGCATTCTGTTCCATGATCAACTTTAGCATATCCTCCTTCTCACCTTCTGTCTCAGCCATCTCTTTGTCCTATGAGTCTTCTATAGCTGGTAGTCTTACTTTCTTCCTCATAGATGTTATGTCAGCATTCTTTTTCTTGAGCATCTCCTCAGCTGCTTTCACATTTGAGGGGTCATACCCAATTTTGAGCACCAACTCTTATAAATACTTAATCATGTTATCCTTTGCAAAAGATGACACCTTCTCCAGTTTTAATTGAGTCTGCACATTATTCAGAGAAACCTGTAATTTTGCAACAGTAGTGGAAGCATTGGCCAATGTTGAGAAAACCATTTCTCCAATCTGCCTATGCAGATCCATCTGATCAGCTGGATGTACAACTTTAGCATCAAATTCAAGTGTTGATCTTTTGTAGTCAGTGATTTCCTTTGGATGAGGTACTTGTTCCTGTAGAAATGCCATGTACATTCTCCCCTTCTCTGTGTCGAAAGAAGAGTGCATCCTATGTTGTGTTGTTGATGCTTGTTTCCAGAATTGGGCATAAGTGTTGATGGCTGGCCTCTCATTTTTCTTCTTAATCATATCGTATTTCTCAAAAATACTCAACTTGGTAGCCCCTTGAGTTGGATGGTTGATCAGTGAGATGTCAGTATGATTCTTGGATGAAGAAGTAGACATGATCTGTTGGATGTTTGAGACAGGAGGTGAATGATCTCCTTGCATAAATATAGTGGACGGGGTCTCTTCTTCACCAGACCTGCCAGTTGTATGACTAGTTTTTGGCCTTTTCTTGTATACCTAGAAATCCTCAGCTGAGACTTTAGTGATTGAAGGGGAGGTATCATTTATGGTTCTTTTCTCCTTTGGTACCTGTGGAGTAGTGGTTTGTGAAATAATGGCTAGATGAGATTGTTGTTATGATTCTTCCAAAGTGTTCACCTCCCACTCTGATTGGTTCATAAACTTCTCGATCTTTGGTTTGGGCACATGAGTGTATGGGGAACTTTTATTCCTGAATCTCATTTCTGCAATAACCCCACACTGATCATAGTGCCAAGGGAAACTGATGTCAAATTTCATTTCCTTGAGTAGTTTGTTTGCCTCTTCCTTAGCAGCTCGACTATTACAAATAAAGGATCATATCTATCATTTAATTCTCAGTTGTTGTTTCTTCTTCAAAGATACAAAATGTGTATCGTCTAAATTAATCATTTGCCTAATGTACTTCAAGGCGAATATTCTAACAGGCAAGTATTTGGGAAACTTATAGGGAGCTAACTCACATCCATATATTCTAATCTTCGTGTGATTCTGATACAGATACCAGTCTCCTGTCTTGGCGAGGTCTAAGAGGTGTAGAATTCTTTGGATCTCTTCATTTATTCTCTGCTCTTGCCTACCACTAAGCATACTTACCATTGGGTGGTAAAACTGCTCTATGAATTGCTTGAAACTGAACTTCGTTGAGTTCCTTCTCAGTAATAAAGTCGAAGAGGTGATAGGTTGTGACTTTCTATCCTAGTCCAGCTTCTGCATGGGGAAAAGGAACTTATCTACTTGATAGAACATGAGCATGTACGCCAGTACTGAGGAGTACCGAAACATGCCTTCTGTGGGAAACTTGAACAACTGATCATGAATATTGTCAGCCAAGAAAACGTTGTAGTGAAAGAGTACTGTGGGGCTTCCCTCGGTGGAGAAGATAGATAGGTAACCCAATATCGACTCATCTACCCATTCGTTTGATTATTATCCAAGTAGGCTGCAGAGGGCAGAAATGATTTGATTTCCTTTTACTAAGAAAATCGATGATCGATAGGGGGGATTGGTTTTGGGTATTGGGGAATTCTTAGGGAGTAATAGTTCGAAGATCTGCGCTCTCTGTGGAAAAGACAAATTCTAATACATGTCAGTTAGGACCTCAAAAGTTAAAGGAGAGAAGGCTTCAGCTCTGGTTATTTGCAGCATCTAGTCAATGGCTTTGGATGTGATAGAGAGTAGGGTCTCTCCGGAGGATGACACGATAGCTCTCTAGTCAGGAAGGTAATGTGCTTGGAACTTGAGGGCGAATTCAGGGAAATGGTGAATCTGGGGAAACATGTACAGTGGAAGATTGGACTCCCAAAGTCCAATATCATCACTCTAGTCTAGGAAAATGTCTCTGAGCCACGAATATAGTTCGGCGAAATAGAATTCACATCTTGGCTCAGAGATGAGGTAGTCTTTGTCGGCTAGAGGGATCCGATCGAGATCGATGGGAGGCGGTGAGAAAGGATTTTCCTCGATTTCTGACTGTTTGGACTTTGGCACCATCACTTCAACAGGTACCTGCAATTTGAAACAAAAAACTTTAGCGGGTAATGGCTGTGGTTGGGTCACTGACTGAAACAGTGAGGAAAATGAGCTTCTGGTGTGCAGAGAGTGTGAGCAGTGCGAAAATGGTGGAGGAACGGGATTAGATTTGGGCGAACGGGTATCTGTTGGGTGTGGGGGATAGGTCAGCAATCTAACAGATATGTTAGCCTGTATTAATTTGCTAATGGATATCTGGGAATGAGGTGACGGGCCAGTGACGGGTTAAGGGTGTGTGAGGGTGACGTGGAGGGTAAAGAGTGGGGGAAAATGACATGTGGCGGGTGAATGACGGATGAGGTACACTGACAAAGTAATGGGATATGACTAGTGATAAGTGGTAGTGGAATGTGACATCACGAGACAGTGAGGAAGTGGAGTGTAATGTCATGAGGCGGCGGTGGTATAGAAAAT
>JASDQU011402057.1:15541-29714 GCA_032191745.1 Picea mariana
CATCTCATGATTTTAGAAGTTGTGCTATGAAATTATGAGAATTGCAACACCCTCTTGTGTGCTAGATTTGGTGATGGTGTGGGAGGTCTTTCTCTTGAGGAATATAGCAAAGTATTGGCTGGGTTTTCTTATCTTGTTGAGAAGGGTTTCCCAGGAACTTCTTTTGATATTGGTTTGCTGTTGTAGTTATGGTTCAAGGAATAACATAAAATTTAAAAGGAATGCATGAGCCATAGCTCATTCAAAAATCTAATAGAAGAAAGCCCCGACCTCGCCTAATATGCATGATTTGAGTCACTAGTCATTTAATGCTACGTGTCTTTACCTGATTGGAGAAACCGTACGACCTAGATCAACCCCGAGTCATTCTTGGTGCCTTATGTCTAAGTCACACCCCGAGTCGATTTTTCCACATCATCACCATACGATGAAATCGATCAGAGTCAGAATTTTTTCATGAAAGGATATGAACGAAAACATCCATAGCACATCCCCGATCCCTGATTCGCCCACTAATAAAGCGACACGATGGGACATTTTAGTGCTAGATACATTTAGATTAGGAGCATTTAAGGGACTAATTAATTCCAAATCTCGCATTAGTTGCTACTTTGTGTGCGAATCAAAAGGTTGTTTTAAATTACCAATAGAACACATCGCCCTCCGCACCTCTCTCATCAAAGTAGATTTGTTTGAATTTCACTCATCACCTGAATTAATTGGTTGATATGACATAATAAGTTCTTCCCTGTTTAAATTCTCTTGAGCCATTTGTAAACAAAACCATTCTACATGCAAAGGAGTTTGAGAGAATCCAGAAGAGCGAAATGAGCAATTCAAAGAAACCGAGATTCTGTTAGTATCAAATAACCAATTAGCAAGCTTTATAGGTATGTACCAGTCTGGATCTTTTGTGCTTACACTTCATATATGTATTTTATGCAGTGTTTCTTTGTATACAGTCTCTAAATGATTTGTTTCGATTGCAGAAACAATGCGTCCAAGAAAACCAACCACCAGGCAATCTTCGAGAGTGTCGAAGCTAAAGGAACTGGAGGTAGGAGAAGGATCTTCCCCAGTGGCCGCAAACTAATTAGAATTTTCTCCAAGGCCAGAACCAGTCATCAGGACATCTACTAAGAAGGTTTTCACTTAATCTTCGACCTTTGGAGACACGGAGGAAAGCACAGGGACCAAGGTGGTACTCCTGGAATGTATACTGCACAGTGAAGATCAACTGAGAAGAATTCCCGGAATGTATCCTGCACAACGACCCCGATATGAGAAAGCTCGACAATGAAGTTTTTCCAAATATTCGAAGATCGTACCTACACATGGTGGCAAGAATAACTCCAGTGTTCCCCTACATAGAACTCTTGAAGTGGCTCATCGACCACATGGAGACACAAAAATGTTTGATTAGCAACGTCAATGATGAATGTGTCGGTGTTTTCCTTTTGGTAGAGGTGCAGAGTTACTACAAGATTAGAGACCCGGAGGAGCGGATGAACACCGATTTTGTCGTAAATTTCTATGAGCACCACGATGTTGGCCGAGTGATGGCTTCATGGTGGAGAGAAGATAAAAAGTACACCAATCAAACCTTTGACCGATACCATACGACCAACTTAAGGGAGCCATATATCTATCTAATGGATCTCATTTTCTGATTGTATGGGGAGAAAGACTATTCCAGGTTTTTCAGAGACATGGATTCCTCTAGCTTACATAGTGGCCATTTCTGAGAGAAGTTTCAATTGGGGAGCCATCATTTCAAAGTAGTTGAGAATTTGCATACAACATGCTCAGACAACGAAAGAAATATAGACTCCATCCTTCTACATGGATTCATATTTACTGGATGTCATGTGCGCTAGAAATGTCTTTGTTGGCATAAACTTGAGCTAGCACACCTTAGAACTCCCGGTTCACATTTACTTCAGCATTTTATCAGAGAACAGGTTCAAAAAATCCTACTACCTCATCTGCGATGAATTCATCTCGTGAATTCATTTTATTCTTTTCAAGAAAGAGTGTCCGAGGCTATCGACTGCGACAAAAAAGGTGATAGAAAAGGTCGACCACTAGTATCTAGATGAACGTGATACCTATATTAGGGTATTCGAGGCCACTAGAGCACCTCATCTCCTACAACCACATGTCCTCGACTGACTTTGGGAAATCTGCTACCAGACCATCTTGCAAGGTTACAACGCTACCCTCGTGAAAGATAAGAAGCGAGCATGTATACCTTATGGATTCCATATAGGTTTCTACCCAGTAAAAGACATCGCTCAAGCTAAGAAGGAAGGACTGAGCTAATTGGAATTTCGATTCCAGACCGAATGTTTCCGCAAGAACGACCCAAAAGGTCTAGTCTTGAAACATGTGTCTCAAGTGTCGTCCTACTGGCCATACACCCACGAAAAGTTTGATGATGAGGTCTTCACGAAAAATTCTTAGGACTGGGATGAAGTCGTTGCAAGGATGGTTGACCCTAAGATGACCAGGTTCAAATCCATGAGCTTGGATGAACATGAAACAATCTTATAACAATCATCTCAAGGGGCCCTCACGTCCAGAGAATAAGATAGTAGTCGAAGCAGTAGTTCCCCAGGAAATGACCGAAACAAGAGAGATTTCCCAGGTAGCCTCGATGCAAAGAAGAGGTCTCCCCGAGGTTCAGGACATGCAGGAGAGGGGTTTAATCATGTTAGAACATGTGTAACGGATAATTGATCAGCTGCAAGATGACCCAGACATCCTAAATATGACAAGGTTCCCTGTCAATGACCCGGAAGAAAGCCAAACGGGCCCAAGCGGCCTTGAATTCATAGACCTTGATGAAATTATTGGGTTAGATGACCCTGAATTCACAACGCCACCGACCAGATCACTGACAGGTGTTTCGACCCAGCCAGAGACAATTGGAACATCAGGGAGGACTAGTGCATCAAACCCCTTAAGTGAACTAGTAAAGATCTATGACGATGATGAGTATCTCTTGTTGCCTTTGTACACATAGAGAAGAAAAGGGACTAGAGAAGATATATTCCCCCGTTCCTGATGCCCAAATTCAAGAGGTTCCATAGAAATAACAAGAAGTCGAGAGTGTCCTAGGCACTAATCTTTCCAATGCACCGGAAACCCAAGCGAACAATCCGAAGGACTATTTAGGGTCGAACGAACCAAAAGAAGGAGCTCCACAATAACAAATTGGCATCTCAACGGCTGATGATCAAGTATGTACCGATCCTACCCCCGATGCCTCTATTTCAATCGGTACTCAAACCCCCGATGAACGACAGACAGAAGACGAGCCTTCAAAACACAAGGATGAAGTTCAAGAACCCAGTCTTGAACAAGTATATACCATCGGGAGTCTAGGGAATGCACTCACCTAGGAAGATCAAAAAATCCTTGAACCCATGGATGAAGTAGTCGACATACATGCCATAGCTTATGATCGAAAAAGAAAGGCTATCACCCAGAGAACTACCAAGAAGAGGAGGATCACTTTAGATTGCTCAATCCTCATCACTATATTAGAGGAACATCTGATCAACACAGAGCATGATAAGACATATGAACTCATCGATGTAGGGATGGAAATCACAGATGCCACCTTGGACAGAGCTAAAAGAGATGAAGAGGAGTTGGCCGCTACCCTGAAGGAATTGGAACATTTGCGCCACTTGGAGAAATACTATCATGACACCACAAAGGCCACGGTGTTCCTAAGGAGCGAATTTTGGGAGGCCTACAACAAGTTTACATATGAGTGTCACCTATTCACTGTAAGGATAGACGAGCTCCAGGAAGACACCCTCATGGCACTTGCGACGTGCAAAGATATGGAGCGGTGGTACGAGAAAGTGCAACAAGCTGTGGTGAGAGTCGACTACATCGAGGTAGTCCAACAGGGCTGAGATACAGAAGAACATGACATTCTGGTGTTAAAGGAAAGAAACCTTGATCGTATAAGTAAATCTGCTGAGTATTGGGAAAAAATGGCTCGGGAACCTCATCGAGAAATCCAAGAAAAATGGGCCAAATGCGAGAAAAACTGGATCAAGATTATTTGGGTGATGAAAGACATTGGAATCCTCAAGTTTGGCACACCCGATGACTTTGTCAAATTGCTCGACATAGTCAAGTCACACACCGAGCAAGACTCATCATGGGTCGAAGAAATAACGAAGGTGGAAGACATGGTGCCATGTCAGGTGTGACAGCTTATGGAGCACCCGATCAAAGCTCGGTCTATGCTGCAATAGTTAAGTGCCAATATAGTCAAGTATCATGCACATGCGGTAGAGATAAGAGAGATTCACTCAGCCCCGATGGAAAATCATAGATTCCCATACGCCAACACCTACGAAGATCTGTTCATCAAGTGGTCGGAGTACAAGAAGACTCACCCTCTTAAGTGATATCTTGAGATGACTCTTAGAAGAACTGATAGAAGAGAACGCCATGTGGTGAATTTTGTTTTACTTAGCTGCACTTTAGTTGTTATATTTAGTTAATTTTATGTTATAAATAAGAGCATGGACTGATTAGTTAAGGGCCGATGGTTGTTGCAAGAAACTCTCATTTTTTGTTTTTCTAAGAACTATTTTGGAGCTGCCTTTAATTGAGAAGTCCTTTTGGACTAGAGACAAGTTTATGTTTTCATCAAATGCGTGTATGATTGGATGTGGAGAAGAACTATTTCTTATTTCGTCTCATGAATGGATGCTATAACGAGTAAGAGCTACTAAATCTATTGATAAGTTATCTGATGCAATGTTTTACAGTTCTTTCTTTAATGATGAAGACAAATCTTTGTGTTATTATGTGATTGATGATTAGAGTTGAGTGAATTATTTTACTTGTCATCGTTTATCACATGCATGTTTTCTTTTGATAATATGTATCTCAGTCAGTAATCGGAATACTCACATGGTTAACGTATTAGTACTAGGCCCATGGTAGATGATCACCACCTACATGCTAGAGTAAAGGGTTATCCCAAGCTCATCGTCTTCTCTAGTAGTTAAACTTGTTCCCACTTTGTTACCTAGTTGGTTTATACCGGATTTTTCATCTTACATTGGTCCCACCTAAGAGAAAATACAAAAAAGAGAACATCAAAACTAAAGGAGAGATGTTTACAAGAAAACGTAAAGCCCATCGATTAATTGGCCAGATCGCAAGATCTGGAGAACCATTCCACCATTAAAATCTGTAGAGTCTAATTGGGCCTCGGTGGTGGGTTTGGTTCCTATCATTGAGTTAGAGGGATTTAAAACCCATCAACAGGTAGCAATAGCATACAACAAACACTCACAATTATTTTCATATCTTTAAGACACTGAAATATTTTCAGAAGGGATTCTTACCAAATTCCTTCATGCCTTATGCCACATAGGTATGGAAATTTTTATACCTGCTCTGGCTGCTAGAACCCTCTCTGATATTACCTCATCAATGGTGCTTTATGGGGACTTTTAAAGTCCCTTCAACAATTTCTTAACACCAACCTTTTCATAGTCATCCTTTTCTTGAGGTTGTCCATCATTGGCAACTGTCTTTCTCAATAGGTCTAATTCCTTTCTACACATGTCATACATCATAAATATGTTCATTATTATGTAAAATAAAAATGCATGTATCATAACATTCTAGCTAATAAAACATTTTTTAGATAGGAGCTTCATCCCATTATCCTTAATGTTTTCATGGGTGCAATACAAACAATTCTCAATTGTTTCTATGGCCATACAACCATCATCACTATGGTGTCAAAACATTTATTTTTATCAGCACACCCATTTCTCATTCCAGAGAAAATATAATATACAACAAGAAAGGAGTTAAGGGCCTCAATGCCTTTACTTATCATGACTTAACCAAGCCCATTCATTTAAACATACTCATTGGTTCATTTTCCTTTTACCAACTATACTTCTCCCACAACTGCTCTATTCCTTGAGCAACCTTGGTTAGGCGTCACGCTATCCTTTTGGATACCTTAGCATGCTTTAATAACAAATTTTGTTCACAATGAACTATGAACCTGTGCATTTTGCACATTACCATTCAGTTATCAGAATGGTCAACATTCATTTGTTAGTCTTCTGCTCATACATTTTGTTGAAAAATGTAATCCATGATTCTTACATATATATATGTATGTATATATAGGATTGCATCCCACTGCTCAATTTCCATCAATCATTAAGGTTGTGACTATGTTCTCCTGAAAGAGTCCTTACATAGTTCTTTCAAAGGGAACTCCTTCAGCATGCAACTTCCTTATTGCATATCCATCACTATATGTGATTCTCTCAACCTTGAGTTAGCTTTAGTTATTTACCAAATATTCCATAAGGAATATTAACATGGATCTTTGTTATGCATCCAACTTCTTTATCCACACCTATTCTGGTTTTGTTAACTTACATCCATGATGTACTTAACCATATACATGACCATAAGCCTATGTGTCTCTTCCCTAGGTATATTTTTCATCTCATATGCATATTTTTACTAAATCATTTAACTCATGATTGTTCATAGTCATTCTCATGTGATCTTCAAAGGAATAATCACTTGCCTCTTATCATAACAACTGAGCATCCTTGCTCCCTTACTCTTTCATTTATTTATATTAGTCTTTCATGAGGGAATGGAACACATTCCCCTCAAGCTATCATTCAAAATAGAACTTTCATGACTCTTCAGAATGAAGTCAACCATGCATCCATGGTATTCATTAAACTTTGGCAAGCGAAATTATTTCCTCACATTCCACTCATCAAGGAAGTCATATTGTGCCTTTTGTATGCATATATTCCTACATGTGCATCACTTGCACCTTTAATATCATTCATATCTAATTGGTATTATTATATGTATTTATGTCAAGAAGCATCACAATGCATTAAACCCATGCACTCAAACATATACAAACATAGCCATACATTCATCATGCAAGATCATTGCTTGCACCTTTTCCATGTCATACATGCACATGGACATATCAGACTTCCAAATCTTCCTCCCAAGGATATTGTTGCTAGCCTGCCATCCTTATGACAAGCCTCATAGAGACACTCAACACTGAGCTTCCCTCTCATTTGAGGGCTTGCAGTCATATTATTCTTTTAATCATGTATACACATATATGTAACTACATCTCTTGCACCCCTTTTACATTGATATTTTAGTTTTAATATTAGTGTTACTTAGTGACATATATAGTCACTCATATGACTAGTCTCATAGTCATAATTCATACTGATGCTACCCCTTCTACATGGAAAATACCAACAAGGGTCACCTTTTTCCTTTCTACTATAAAAACCTTCCATAAATCATAATTTAGATGGGTAGTTATTGTGTCTCTCAAGGCAATAACATAACCACTCCTAGTATCTCCTTCATGCCTCAATTCACTCTTGGTCGATAAGTATTTACAAGGGAATCTCTTCCTAAACTCCCTCTTATATCTACCTGAGTATACCAATCCATATCCATATGGATACCATCCACCTCTGGATGTCAATATGATCCACTAGGAATCTAGAAGTTCCCCAACACTTCCTTTACCACATTCAAGATCAACATTTAATCAACCATTTAATCAACGTTTAATAATATTTGGACTATTCCCTCAAAGCCTAAATAAAATTTCGATGTATGTTACTTATTAAGTATTCTAGTTCAGCACTCCAGAGTATTTTTAGATCATAATCAATCTTAACCATTACACCTAGAATTATTCATTCTGTTCAAAAATAACTAGGGATGGAGGTCACTCTCCTCCTCCCATAAGAATTATAGAATATTATTTTCCTATTCACCAAGAAAAGGAGGTTGTTGTGATTTCTCACTCAATCACTTCATATTTCTACAACTTTGTTTATCAGCTTGATTAGGAAAACACTGCCCAACAATTCATGCATCTAGAAACATAATTTTGTTTCTCAGTTCCCTTCAAAACTCAATATTTGTGCATGCTCTCCCTTTTCATATAATGGTCACCAAACTCATTCCTCTTGCATAGACACATCCTTAAGTTAATAGGGATACACATTTCCCTAGCACAACCATGAGATTTTGAACTCGCTCTTGTCACTTCACTCCTACCTTCATGAGAGTTGTTCTCAATCTATAGGGTTACTTTTTCTTGCTAACCAAGTTATTCCAACAAAAATTTCATTCATTATAGGTCAAGTGATTTGACCTTACCATTTCCCTCAATCTTCTTATCATGAAAGATCATACACATATACAAGGTTTAATCCTTTATTGAAGCAGTAGTTATTACTGCTATGGATCCTTTCAATCCATTCACATCTAAGTATTTCTATTAGTGCCCATAAGTATAATCCTACTCCTATAGGATTGGTTATCACTTCCCAAAGAAATTGTAGTCTTCTTCTGCCACCGTCTAGCATGATTCAATCTCATTGGGTAAAATCCCAACTGAATTTTAATCTACATCCTTCTACTCAAGGAACTTATGCAGAAAATTTTAGTTCGGAAGTAATATTATTAACATTCTCATCTTAGCCTTGGTAACATAACCTTATGATTGTAAAACAACACGTATAATTGCAAGGTGAAGCCAACTTATTTATTTGGAAACATTAGCAACATACAGTGCAAATTTCCAAAACATCTATCAACAACGATAGGTTTCACTCCTCTCTTTGGTGGAGGTTTAACTAAGCCTCTTAAGAATGCAGTAAGATAGAGTGTTACCCCTTAAATTCCTCCAATAATATTTTATATGACTCATGCATGAGCCTAAGAAGGCCAAGTCTTGTTTCCATGCTCTAATACCACTTTGTAACACACCCAACCCCTTAAAACACTTTTTTAAGGAATGGGGCATTAAAATTTCAGTTTCCTCCATCATCTTGGATCCTCTGTACGAGGTATTCATCCTCTTCTACTCGTCAAGATATTTCCAACCACTATCACCATGCTCTAACCCAAGATATGGTTCAGAAGTTATTCCCTTTCGAAGTTCTGCGAGCCTCGTTGGTCAAAGGCCATGTGGTGCCCACATGGATCCACCTCACACATGCCATTCTCAAGCTCCTATATCCACAGTGGAAGTCCATCCACCGTTCAATCCAATAGTGGGATTTGATCCTCATCTAACACATAGGCTAGCAGGGAATTCAACGTTTGAAACTGAACATCTCTTTTCTCTTATGCACGCATGTCCTCTGGAGTCCCAGATTCCCAGACTTTCGAAATTCTGCCACGTAGCTCTAGCCTTCAACCCTTTTGGAGAATAATTTCTAACATCTCAAGTCTTTCGCTATTCTGAAACCTTGAGTTCCCGAAGGATCCCAAATTCTCTCCACATGCCTCTAGCCTTCGGGCCTTTCAACTTATCATCGACACCACACCCTAGACCTCTGGAGTCCCGAAGTCCCGGACTCTAGATCACTTCACTAACCACTTTGGCCAAGCGGGAATGTACTAGGGGTTGACATGCAACAAGGGCCAGGGATGAAATTTTCCCTCATCAGGGGGTGACACATGTCACACTCTAATAGGCATAATTGATCTGCAACATTTCTGTATCCTAGTGACACATGAAAACTTAGTTGCAGGTCAACATCACTTTGGATGACATCAATGAGCCACGTCAACCCCATAAAGATATCCTTCTAATTTCCTTCATATCTCACAGTCAATATCTGTCCACGTAGATCCATTGATCCACGACTCTTGATGCTTCGCAACTCTAGGATTCAAAGCTTATTAGCACACCACATCTCAAATCCTCTAGAGTTCCAAGTCTCTAGACTATAGGATTTGATGCCACGTGTTCCCTACCCATCAACGACTGAGATTTACTTCGTTGTTCGCGACTTTAGAGGTCTTCACACTTTTAAGACTCTCAGCCAAGATCCTCCGGAGTTCCAAGTCTTCGGACCCTGAGATCTCCTGCCACATAGCCTCTCATCCAACGACTCAGGTTCAACAAACAACATTTGACGGGGGACATGTGGACCATGTGTCTCTCCTACGATGTGTCCTGGTTGGTTGGGCATTTAATAGGGGTTCTCAATGGAATCCTTAGATCGATGGTTGAGAAGGATCCCAAGGGATCTGAGGATCGACGACGCGTGTCACTTCGTAAATTCAACATTTAGGAGGTTTGGAGGTACAACACCTTTGTTCTCTCGAAGCGGTCAAAGTCGAGCTAACCATGGTCTAGATCTAATGGTTAGGAGAGATCCCGAAGGGTATCTATATCTACGATTCGTGTTTATTCCTAGCTCCCACATTTGAGGATTTTAAGGTCATGACATCGGCGTCCTCCCGAAGTAAGAATTCACCGAAGTGATAACTATAGTCTACATCCAACAGACAAGAGGAGTCCCGATGCATTCGAAAATCGATTATTCACATCACTTCGTAACTTCGGTATTCAAAGGTTTCCTCACCTTGAACCACACTTTCTTCCGGAGTTACAAACTTCAGATACACGAAGAACTTTGATCAACAGTTCACATGCACTCTTCAATGGGCAGTCGAGATCTACTCTGACCTTTGGGAGCTCTCAACCCAAAGCGCACCACTCCTCATATCTCCCAGAGTGTCGAACTCCGAACCACACTCGATCTGTCACCACGTGCACCTGACGCCAACGACCAAGATTTACTCCATCATTTGGGGCTTCATGAAACTTGCAAACTCTTGTGTTTTTACTTCGATACCTTCGAATGACAAGAATTCGAGATACTCATTTATCTATGTACATGTGTCCCTCTACTCTCAATGGCCCAAATTAACTTCGTGAATCTGACATTCAAGAGTTTTTGCATTAAACCACCTCCATCCTCTCGAAGTGGGAATTTGCCAAAGTACTTAGCACTAACTTTTTGCTAAGATTGATCTAACGACTAAGAGGGATACCAAAGGATCTAAAGATCTACGATCCATAATACTTCGCAACTACGACCTTCGAGAGTTTTGGGGGTTGGGAAGTTTTAACATCTCGGAGCTTCGAGTTCCCAGAGTTTCGAAGCCAATAAGAGCTATCTCCTTTCGGATTAGCACAGGGTTCCCAGACCCTGGTCATATGTAAGCTCTAATGAATCTTGGGTTGTAAGCTCTACCCTTAGACGATGTTTGGTTAAGGTTGTGGGAACGAGCCTGTGGTCTCCCGGACAACTAGGTTGAATGAAGCACCCTCCATTCATACAAATTAGGTTCTATAACAAGGAAAGGCACTCTCGAATGGTCATAAGAACTATAACATTCTCGTAGAGTCTTCCCAGACTCTAGAACTGTGAAGTTGATTTCCTGGGGAAAACGCCTCGATGTTTTTTCGACTGGACCAGAGGCCAAGTTTGTTACCTTAAAATCATTCAAACACAATAATTTACAGAAGAATAGTAAACACCATTATCATCAATTTCATGCAAGACAAGTTATCACATTTACAGATAACTAAATCATGCATTTCAATTCTAGCATACATGGCATAACAATACCTATCTATTACAGTCGATCACCAAACGACTGACTGTGGGTGTTAGCCTCTCCACCCAACCATAGTCTCAGAGGAATTCATTCTTAGTACCTTGGCCACCCCCGTTCCAAGCCATGATATCACTAGGGAACTTTCATAGTTTCTCAGAGGTCCCTCTCTGTCACGGTCTTTGTCAGGTTCATCGAATGCCTTCTCAGCATCAATCTCGCAGTCTCCTACTCGGGTCGCATTCTCCTGTAAATTCTCCAATAACCAGAACAACTTATCAATTTCTTAGTTTTTCTTTTCCACTGGAGAGCCTCTCGCGTTCTTCCTCCCTTCTTCTACATATCTGGGTCACACATTCTCCTCGGTGCATCCCCTTCTTATCTGTCTTCTCATGTGTCTTATCTCTCCATTTGTGTGTGTTCTTGCATGCCTCTTTTCCTCCTCATGAAGGTTCTCCACCTGTCTTGTTCCTTCGGTTAGAAGGAAAACTCGAGTCATTTTGGGCCTGTAGGAAAAAGACTTCCCTCTGTGGTACTTCGGGCTAACAGTTTTCTGTCACCCCAGCCAGACCCTCCATGCTTCCATTCATGGGGGTAGTTTTTTTTTCAACCACCGGTCCTTCTTTCCTTAACTTCTTCCTTCTTGGATTTTGGATGAGGCTCATTATCTTTAACAAGGATAATTTCGGGTCATACACATAATGAACCCTCTCTATATTTTTCTCACTCTTTCCTCTAGTGATATCATGGCCAGTACTTCGAGGCTTCACCCCCACAGTCAGTTATTGGAAATCTAAACAACAATACATTTACATTTTTCACATGCCATAGCATGGTGATCATAATTAATGATTAATTACAAGCTGGGGAAAACAACGTGTTACAATAGCCTTCAATGTCCTTAGCTTTACCATTTGCAAGTCACTTAACCCCGAACTCTATGTCATCCAAAGAAAAAAATTCATCCTCTGTAGGGACAATAGGAATGGTCTCCATGGCATTAGGGAACTCGTAAAGACTTTTAAGGTAGGAATTTCATTCCCTTAAGGGAATCATATTATTTTATTTAGTATTGTGGATTATAATTTGCCTCCAAAACTTCTTAGGATCAAGCTTAGATAGTTGTGAAAGTTGCTCTTTCTTTTTATTGATATCCGACCTTTTTTTCATTTTAATTAGGGATTTGTACATATTGATCTTATCGAGTTTTAAGGACTCATTAGAAGCATTCCTAATGGATTTCCTAATAATTTTACATTCTTTATCATACCAAGGGTTGGTTGTTCTATTATTCTTTTTACAGGACACCTCGAAAGAGAACTTGTTAATGGAAGTGGAAAGAGTAGTTGTAAAATCATGATAGAGGTGTTCAATGTTTTCCTTATAAGTTAGGAGATGCAATTCACTATTTAAATCATTTAAGAAAATGTCAACTTTAATTTTCTCAAAGATAATTTGTCTTTGATTATTATAATTATCTTCAATGGTTCTTTGGATCCAGCTTATAGATAATGAGCCTCATCCGGAATCCAAGGAGGAAGAAGTTAAGGAAAGAAGGACCGGTGGTTGAAAAAAAAACTACCCCCATGCATGGAAGCATGGAGGGTCTGGCTGGGGTGACAGAAAACTGTTAGCCCGAAGTACCATAGACAAATAATATCAATATCACTCAGGATCCAAATAATATCAATATCACTCAGGATCCAGCTTATCATAGGACCTTTGCGCCATGGAAAGCCATGACAGTTCCAAAAAAGGATCCCGAGTGTCCCAATTTCCTATTCATTATTATCCTTCTGGTCTCTCTCCTTAATGATAGCTTTTCGATTTCTAATGATTTCCTGTTTTCCTTCTTTCCTAGATTCTTTTACCTTTTGAACTTCTTTCATTAATTCAGCTTGGTCTTCGGGAATGAGTTCTTGATTTATAAATATTCCAGACCCTTTTAAGCTCGAAGATTTACTGAGTATGATATATTTATGGTAATTACAATTTACTTTGACACTGATCATCCTATCTTTGTGATCAATTATTTTTCCTAGCCTCTTTGCTTCTATGAGGTAAGTTGTTTCAATTTGTTATTTATTTTTTAATTCTTCTTTTACTATTGCTAGCGTATCCTCCTCTTGTTGTTCTTTTATACCAAAAAATATGAGGTTCAAGGCTCTTATATTACACTCATGGTCTGTTTCGATTAGCTTATTCATTTCCTATTTGATGGGTTTGATATCCAATTATTTTGTTAAACTATTGAGGGTCAAATTGTTGGTTAGTTTTTCTTCTATCTCTTTAATCCCATCTCTCAAGTTGTGATTTCCTTCAACCTCTCCTTCTTGGGTTGATGGTTTTTGTTTTACCATTTCTTGAATTGTAACCTCCATTGTCTGCAATTAACTCTTGACCCCTAAAAATCTATGATCTATCTGAGTTTGAATCGTATCTTTGAAGAGTCTAATTTTTTTTATCAAGCATTGCCTCTAGCTCTATTTGGAGTTTTACATCTCTTTCTTCACTCGTTTTTTCTAATGATTCTAACTTTATTTCGAGTTTGACATCTCTTTGTTTTCTCCTTTCTTCTAATGATTCCATATATTCGTAAAGGCTCTATAGGGTGACTTTGGGGGGCCTACCCCTGGCAGGTCGAGTTTATGGAATGGGTGGTGGAATGCTCATA
>JASDQU011402057.1:30005-43852 GCA_032191745.1 Picea mariana
CATAAATTATTCCCATCACCGAGAGTTCAAAACCACATAGAAGTATTATGGTTCACATCATCGAGAGTAACCACAAAGATCATTCCCATAAAAAAAATTCAAAACCATAGAGAAGTATATATACACTATGGAGAAAAACAAAACTACGAGTGAGTGTTTCTATTAAAAAATGAAGCATATAAGATATGTTTTATGTAGCCAAGTTTTTGTTTAATTTTTCCTACAAGAACTCTTGACATGATCTTATGGAATTGGGAAAAATGAATTTGATTTGAATAGTTTTGCATTAGCACATAGCATAATAATATGCTTTAAATATGTCCTGAAATATATTGTAAATGGACATAATCAAAACCATTCTTGAAATAAGTAGAATATATGATGCATTATTATACAAATATCAAGAAAAGCCTAGATTTAGTGACAAAACACTTTTAAGACTTTGATTCACCTACTAAGAGTTGTAGTGTATAGTTTGTTTTTCTTATGATTCCTTCGGAAGTAAAATGGCACATACATCGAATAATTGGAATTAAGAAAAATAATCATTTTCCTTTAACTACGTTGATCACTAGAATTAAGAAAAAGAATCCAATTTCTTTAACAAAGTCAAACTAATACCTTTTTATTGATTTAGATTTAATACCCTTAATTTTGACTTTAAACTCTTTCAAAACAACATACATATATTCATATTTAACAATTGGTGATACATTAGACTCAAAATATTCTAACATATGTTCATCGATTATGTTGTGATACCTTGATCCTTTCACAATGATGGGAAACAATTCATGTAGTGAATCCTTCACCATCTCTATATTCCCACAATCAGACTTGCATTCACCCATGCCAAGTCTCATAGATAAATATGACAATATATTTATCTACAAAGATGATAGCATTGCTCAATGCTTATCCTTTCGCTCAGGAATCTAATGAACACCATTCAAATATCACATAGATTAATCAACACAATCAAGATAAATAAATGCTTTCTCTTATATAATAATAATACATGAGCCCAAAGTGTTAGTTCAAGTGATAATGAGCCATACATGAGAACTCTTATCTCTCCCCCAAAGTTGGAGAGGTTAGAGGTTTGACTCTTTATCCCCTTAGGGTTAGGCTCCATAATCAGGGTCGGCGGTTTACCCCATTTATGATCCATGGATCATGGGGAAGAACTTGGAGGGTTTCCACCATAGGGTTTCCTTGGAAAAAATAAATAAATAAGAAGTATACACGAACTTGATGCATTTGATGTAATTCTCACCACTATTGGAACTTGGTACTTTGATTTCAAATGGTCACTTACCCAAAAACAAGCACTTAGAAAGATTCTTTCAAAAAATTCATATTTTTTCTAGACTTGAGAATTACTAAAAATATGATTAAGCTTATATTTTCATATAAATGCATGCATTATCCCCTAATGTAATATACTTGATACATTGAATATGATTCACTTCGACAAAACAACAATTTTGTGCAAATACGACAAAAATTTCATAACATGTAGTTTTTTTTTATCAAATACAATATTACAATGCTAACTAAACTCTAACTTGATGATACATATTTATTAATAAGATGTTATCTTGATACACATTATGCAACTCCGATGCATACTATGCACAATAGATTCTTTAGACGTAATTATGATGCAATAATGATGCAAATTTGATGCAAGATGACACAAACACAATGTATAGAAAAATAAAAAAAAAGATAAATGTTTTGTTTTGCATTACAATGATGCAAAGACACACAAAATCGACGTCAAAATGACACAAATTATAGTCACAAAAACCCAAGTTGCACCAACAAAAAAAAACTTGGTAAGAGAAGAATGGGATATAGTGATGCTACAACATTGTATTATAGTAGCAACTTTCTATATGCGATATTGTTGGTTGTTAATGTTCATGGGATGTAATGTTGATAGTGTTTCATGTTATTTGTATACATGTGGGTTTATGTTTTTTATTCACTCGAGTACATGGGAATCTTCGTATAGTCTTTGAATGGGAGGTTTGAGTTTCTATCTCTTTTTGTTTTGCTAGAGTGTGATTACTATGTATGGAAAACAATGCCACTAGGGGACTCTGTCAAACACAAGCTATGCTCATTTTCTATATTTTTTGAAGGAGTTATGGACATTTGATTGTGGGGTTTAGGATTCACAAAATTATATGTGGCCTCAAGTATCATTTGTGGATATCTCCTTCATCTCATTCTATCTTTCGAGTCTCTGGTGTTGATTCATATTTTATGGTTTTACTCCTTTAAAAACGAATTTCCACTCTTATCCTAGAGAAATAGTGGAAATAAGATCATATTTTATCATTAGGAGAAAGTTGTCTATCAATGTTATCAATATGGAAGTTTTTAGGGGGATATCTCAGTTCTTCATTGGGCATAACAACACTATTTCAATCAGTTTGAGAAGTACAAGGACTTTGCTTGGGAAACTACCTCAGGAAATTGTGAAATGGATGCCCATGTCCATCCAAATAAATGTGAATTCTATGAGCATTCTATTCTTCGAGATTCAATCTGGAGATGTGAACAACATATAGACGATAATCAATAAACTTTGGCATTAGCAATAGGAATATGGGAAACCTAGAAAAATGATTGGGAACATAAATATGCAAGGGACCTAAAGGTGAATCAAAGGAAAATGCTCAAGATGAAATCCCAAATGGAAAAAAAAAATGGAAATTGTTCTTCTAGAAGTTTGGGAAGAAAGCAATAGAGAGAAACTGAAGAAGAATGAAGACTTGATTAGGGAACTTTGGGAGAAAGTAGAGAACTTGGTGATGGAGAAATAAACTAGGAACAAAGACTTGGGGAAATCTGCAACCCCCTGCATTAGTTGGTTATTTGGGCCATGGAAGAGGAAACAATGGATTAGCAAATAGAACAGGACAAGAATACAAACCCCCCTCTCCTATATTTAGTAGTGGGAAGAAAGAAAGTAGAAACCTCCCTAATTTTTTTTATCCACTTAAATTAATTAACAATCCATTTAATATTCCAAGACAAGTGGAAAAGCCACGTGAACATGCATTCATATATGTTCTATGGAATAGTCTGGAATGCTTCTCAAACTTTCTCAAGAGATCTCACCTTCATTAATATGGCATGATGGGAAGTAGTAGAGCATGTGGATTTTTTTTTAACTCCACCAAGTACATGGAAATCTTTGTATAGTCTTTGGATGGGAGGTTTGATTTTATATCTCTTCTTGTTTTGCTAGATTGTGATTCCTATGTATGGAGAAAAATGCCACTATGGGACTCTTCCAAACTTAGGAAATGCTCATTTTCTATATTTTCTAAAAGCATTACGGACATATGATGGTGGGGTTTGGGTTTCACAAAATGATTTGTGGCCTCAAGTATCAGTTTCAGGTATCTCCTTCATCTCTTTATGTCTTCCAGGTCTATGGGGTTGATTCATTTTTTTGGGGTTTACTCCTTTAAATCCAAATTTACACTCTTATCCTAGAGAAATAGTGGAAATAAACTCATATTTGAGCATTACAAGCAGGTTTCCTATCTATGTTATCAATATGGAATTTTTTAGGGGTCTCTCTCACCTTCATTGGCCATACCAACAATATTTACTTCAATTAGTTTGAGAAGTACATGGACTTTGTTTTTGAAACTACCTCAGGAAATTGTGATATGGATACCCATGCCCATCCAAATAAATGTGTGTTCTATGAGAATTCTACCCTATGAGATTCAATCTAGAGATGTGACTGACATAGTGATGACAATCAAGAAACTCTAGCATTAGCAATAGGAATATGGGAAACCTAGAAAAATGATTGGGATAAGAAATATGTAGGGGACCTAAAGGAAACTCGAAGGAAAATGCTCAAGATGAAAGGTCAATTGGAAAAACAAAAAAGGAAAATTGTTCTTTTGGAGGTTGTGAAGAAAGCAAAAGAGAGAAGTCGAAGGAGGATGAAGACGTGATCAGGGAACTTCAAGAGAAAGTAAAACACTTGGAGATGGAGAAATATCCTAGGATTAAGGAGTTGAGGAAATCTACAACCTCATCTGCATTAGTTGGTTCTTTTGGACAATACCAAGTAGCAGTCGTGGAAGAGGACACAATGGAGTAGAAAATTGAATATGATAGGAATACTGACCCCTCTCTCCTATATTTAGTAGTGGAAAGAAAGCAATCAATCCATCCGAGACCTGCTAACCAAAATGCTTGAATTTCTTTATGTTTTTGAAAACTTTACTTCTACTTGGATAATATGTAAGGTTTTATACAATCCAATTAGTTAATAATTGCAACAATAAATTTTTGAACATAAAGTGATCATAGATTAGTTATTATTCCTTATATATTTTTTATCTCTATGGAGAATTTTGAACTATGAAACCTCCTTTTTTTTATATTAAAAAGCTAAAAGTATGGTTGCAACTCCCTCTTTTTATATACTTTTGTATTAATTATAAAAAAAAGAATTATATATATATATATATATATATATATATATATATATATATATATATAATTAATGGAGTTTAGAAATGTCTCAAGAATTAATGTTTGTTTTCTTTTTAATTTGCATTATCAAGTTCATTATTTTTTCATTTTAATTATAAGAGTTACTCAAGTACACATCTCATCTATACAACATTGTACAATACACGTTTCTTTTCATAATACAATAAAATAAAATATTATTATGAAAATAATAATTTAATATCAAAAAAAATTATTTAAAAAATGACAAAAAAATTATTAAAATATAAATATCAAATCATTTATGAAAAGAAAAAGAAAAACTTTGTTTTCATCAGCACCTATAATTTTTTTTGTGATCATGGGTAATTTTGTGAAAATCCCGAAATATATTTGATATGATCATGTCAATTAAATTTAGTTTGGGTGGTTAGAAAAGAAAAAACTATTATCAATACCTAAATTCAAATCCCACTTGTGATATGTTTTTTTCTTTGTATACCTTTTTTTTGTTAATTTTGTAAACCATGAAAAATATCTTACTCTGACTTACTCCGACGTACAAGCATCATGTGAATAATTACATATAAAAAAAACTTAATATGATCGTATACTAAAGTATGTGAGATTTGGATCGACAGAATTCCGCACTTTGAACATATGACCTTTTGAAGCCTACTGAATAAATGTTAGTGCAACAAGTTAACTTCTTGCTACCAACCTCACCTTGACTATTAACTACCCCTTCTATACTTGACTTGCTCACCACTGAACATAGTTATTGGACGGAATACATCCGTTGAGCACCCAAACTGACCATGCTACGCTGAAGGGCGAATTCTGATGTAGGCAAGGTACCGGGAAGGTTAGGTTTGCGGGTCGAGGTCAGACCTAATATGGTCATTTGCAAATCATCATAGAATTCCAAAAGAATGGAGACTAACTTCCAAAGTGAGTAAGGGCATTTATCAAAACCAACCTATTAAACTTGAATTCGATGCACAAGTGTTTTTGGGGCATAAGTCTCTTTGCGTTTTTTACGCAATATTACTTTTCTTGTGTTGAATATTATTTTAGGGCATTAACTTAGGGACATCTCATCCACCAACATCTTTCATGGTGATTAAATTTGACTTTGCTTGACTCTACTCCTCTATTTATACTCAATTGGACATTGTGTTCAGTAATTGGGTGAGAGCTAGAGTAAAAATTATAAATTACAACAGAATAATATTATATTTGTTGATGTTTCAACCTCCAATTCTTTATTTTATATTGTTATGAGATTTTCATGTGGTTTATTCTTTTATTTATGTTACTTTGGGTAAATAAGCAAGACTTATAGGGATAGTTGGGAGTGGGTAATGAAGCCTTGTTTTGGAGTCATTCTCGTTCACTTTGAATAGTAAATACACAATTGTTTGATAGTATAAGAAGCATGAAAGACTATTAAGTGCTTGGCCACTTTTTTCAAGAAAGGTGAAGTTTATCATACACATTTGGATAGAGGATTAATTAAAGAAAACAATGTGGAGAATCTCAGAGAATGAATAAGTACATTTAATTTAAAAAACAAGTATGAAATGTCACATTCTTGGTTTGTGGATGTTGTGGATGAAATTCGCTAGAATGTGATTTTAAACAAGCAAATCAACAAACTAGAACATTCATAAGATTGGGTGGCCTTAAGTTCCCTCCTCTCTTGAAAGATTAAGTGGTCAAATCCATTCAATATTTTTGCATTGAACAATTAGCCATGCTACTTTGATTGTATATCTTAGTGGCATCGTTCGTGCCCTGACAACACCATCTTTCACCAAGGAAAATCTTTGGGATCAAACCCCATTTGTGTAGACTTGGTCAAAATGAGAAAAAATCAAGATCATCTTGCTACTTACACTCTCTCGTGTTTTGTTTCTCATCTTGCTACTCACACTCTCGTGTTTTGGCTCTCCTTTTTCTTTAACAAAATAAACAAGATGACAATTTTGAATTATACTTGAAAGTGATTATCTTACTTACACTCTTTATCAACTCTTGACTTCTATTTCACCCACAATTTAACACATCAGGGATTACTCTATCTTTCACAACCCTTTATACCTTGCAGTGTTACTTAGTTAGCTTTCAACATAGTTATCAACTATTTTTCTAAATTTCCTATACAAATGCTTAATTTCTATGATTGAATCTTCTTTCAAGTTATCATTACCCATGACTTTTAACACATCAATATAAAATCATAATGATGATTTTGAAGATTTTATTTCACGAATTTGAAACAAGTAATAATTTTTCTTCTTCAGACTAGAAAATGTCTAAGTCCTTGTATTTTGATATAAATAAAAAATTGTGAAGTAAAATAATGTTGGATGTACATTTACAAGTAATAAATTTTCTTCTTCAGTAAATCTTTGTATTTTGATACAAATAAAAAAAAATGTGAAGTAAAATAGTGTTGGATGCACATGTGTTTTTTTGGGCATATCTCTATGAGCATTGGATTTTAGGTGAATTTTAGATGGTATTTCAATTTTTTTTTTTGGTTATAAATTAAATCACATTGGTGTAACTATACATTATTATATACATTATTATAACCTACTAACTTAGAAACTCTTGTAAACCTCAAGTAACACCTCTAAGATTAGGTTTTACTTTGGTTGGCGTTAGTCATCCATTTGTACCCCATAGACCATTGTGTGCTCATCAACATATAGAGAAAGAAACAAACAAAACCCACGTCAAAGTATAAAATGTATATAAAGAATATAATAACGATCCCCATAGAATTTTAAAAACCACTTTATTATTTAAATGATGAAATGTTTTCACACTGTTGTATATGAGCACGTTGTTTTTTTAATTGGTCTGAAGTGATATGGATGCTATTTTCCGCTTGAGCACAGTTATATAATATAATATAAAGATAAATTTTCTGTTTGAAAAAGATATATATTTTTATTTTTAAATAAATAAAATAATAAAAATTTTAATAAAATTTTAAAAATACATTTATATTTTATAATTATTATAAATCAGATTAAAAATTCTAAAAATATATTTATATTTTATAATTATTATAAATCATGTTTTTTTTTTAAAGATAACCTTTAATTTGAGTATAGATAAAATTGGCTATTTATCTAAAATATCATTAAAATTAAAGATATGAAAAAATGAATTTTGTTTATGTTTATGTAAAGTGAATCCATGTTTCAACTTAAATATACAAATTTGTAATTTCATTAGAAATAAAATTGATCACATATTTAAACTATCATTAAAATTAAAGATATGAAAAAATGAATTGTTTTTGGTTTATGCAATTTGAACCATCTAAATTGTCCAACTTAAACTAAATTTGAAGCAAACACATCATAGTTCAAATGACAGATACATATTATAAAAGGTTCATGTGTTACATAATGTGTGTTCTTTCTAAAATTCACATATTATATATAAACATACAATTATGGACATACTCATTTTTTTCGAAATCCAATCATAACAACCATATTAAATAAGTTTATGACTTATAATTAAAACCTTTATAATATTAATTACACTATGAGAATTTATAATCATGTTATGGAGGCCCATGCAATAATTGTTAGGGACTAAGTAGCTACTTTTCATCTTTGAATTATGGGTTTGGCCTTGAGGTGCAAAACTTTGAATTGTTGTTTATATTATAATCATAGGATAAATATTTTCTCTTCAATGTTTAGATGGTGGTTGTGGTTTACGTACATGGTTAAGATTTCAAGGCTTTTGTTTTTTTCTCCTAATCATGGTTAAGGCCCTAAGACCTATTTTTAATATGTGAAACCTCATGGTGTCCATATCCCACTTGGAGATCAAAGATCCCCTATAAAAGGTGTGTAAAAGGTGTGTGTGGTGGTTCAAGGCATTATTCATTTTACTTGAGCCCTAAAAGCTTCATTTACAACTTAATGCCCTATTTTCCTCCCCCTCCCATGGTTAAGGACTCAAGACCCATCCATGGTGTTGCAAAACCTCTTAATGACACCCAACTCCAACTCAAAGGTCAAATATCCCGTATAGAGGCCTTATGTGGTGCATGAAGGATTCATTCATCTCCCTTGGGCCCTAAAAGTTTCATTTGGGTGGAAGAAAGTTGTTTTTCTCCATTGACCATGGTGAAGGCCCTAAGACCCATCCCTCATGTTCAAACCTATTAATAGCGTCCATATCCTACTAGAAGACAAAGATCCCCTTTAGAGTGCATGTGTAGTGGATTATGGCTTTGTTCATGGCCAGTTATCCCTTGAAGCTTCATTTAACGCTCCAAGTCCTTCGTAATGTCCTCATTTCCTCCCCTAACCATGGTCAAGGAATGAGACCCATTTCTTATATGAAAAAACTCTTATTAGTACCCATATCCTATTTGGAGGCCAATGATAAGTTCCCTATATAGGGCATGTCAGGTCATTCAAGGCCTCATTTATAGCCTAGAGCCCTCAAAACTTCATTTAAGGCCTAAGGCCTTTGTTTCCTCACCCAATCATGGTTAAGGCCCTGAAACCCAACCCTCATGCACAAAACCTCATAGTGGTGTCCATATTCCACTCAACGGCCAAAGATCCCCTTTAGAGGATATGTGTGGTGGTTCAATATCTTCTTTATTGCCCATGAACCCTAAAAACTTCATTTAGGGCCTAAGGTCTCTATTTTTCTCCCCTAACCATGGACAAAGCTTTAAAACCTATATATAGTACACAAAACCTCCTAATGGTGCTCATATCCCACCCAAAGGAAAAAAAATATCTTCTAAAAGGGATGTAGGGATGTGTGATGAGTCCAAGTCTCATTCATAGCCATAAGCCCTAAAAACAACATTTAGGATTTAAGTCCTAATTTTCCTATATCACCATAATGAAGATGTCAAGGACTATCAGTGTGGTAGAACCCTCTACAAACCCACTTTTTAAGACAAAAATTCCCCATAAAATTAGGTATTGTCTATTTTAACCCATTTTGAGTGAATTAGATGACAAAAATTTAGAAGAAATTGTTTTCTATTATTTAAATTGCATTTTTAAATTCATAAATGAATTCAGCTCACTTGCTTGTAATGGTACACACGGACAAACGATTTCAGAAGCAGATCGGTACACGACACCTCATCTACCTGCTCAAACTTCGTTACAGTAGTTTCTCCCATAGTTTCACATTAGTGTGCTTTTCTACTGTTTATAACTCCAAGAAAAATAACCATTCAGCACCCAATCAATTATCAATGGCACTCAACATGCCTTAAGAAATTTGGTTTACATGAAGAAAGAAATAACCCTTGTTTTTAAAACATGCGCAACAATTCACAGAATTCGCTGTTTCTTTGCGATGAAAATGATATTGTCAGTATTGGTGCTTCATCGCCACGCCATCATTCTATCTTTAATCGTTTAGTGCAAGAGAATTGGGTCGAACCCTGTGCATAAGAGCGTGGAGCCCTTCGGGCATCTCTGTTTCTTCGTGTTCATATGTCTCGCCCATTGCAGTCTCGTGTCCATCTTACTTCACTGTATTATGTACATAATATAATGGGTACCTGAATGCATTCTGGTGACCGGATTTATGCATGTTACAACCACTTTTACGTTACTAAAACCATAAAAGAAAAATCAGAAACCTAATAAGAATATTGGCATGCTACATCTAATTCACAAATGATCAATATCTCGTTCTGGACTTCATAATATCATGAAAAGTCAATTGCAAACATGCAAAATGTGACCCGCAATAAACAGTAGCTACAGGCAAGAATCGAGCTCGCGACCTTTCGCTTGCGAAGAGATCCCTCTGCGTCTACGCTACGGCAGCAATGACGATAGGGTTTCTTTTTGGAAACGTTTTTTTGTTTACAATTCGATATCAAGGGTGCAAGCAAAATTGGTAGATGTCTTGGGCATCCAGAGGGGAAATTTTCCTGTCAAATATAGGAGCAGTCTAGTCACGGAGTTTTCATCTTTTTGTTGTTGTTGAAATCCAGTAACCCAATTTGTCTTAATCAATTCTGATAGATTTTTCAGTAATTCGAGTCCATTTAGCATCAATCAAAATTATTAAACAAATTCATGAGGATGAAATTTTAATCATAAAATTTAACTAAATTCAACTTTAAAAATTATTTTAAAATACGATTCATTTGCCCTTTGGTGTAAGGCACATAGTGATGGAGTATATTGTTAAGGTATTCATTTATGTGAAGTTACTGGTTCTAAACTTCTACTTACTTTGTGTGTTGAGTATGGGGCATAGTGGGCACACTCTGAAGTTATAGTGGTAGCACTCTGATAACACAAGACTCAATGCAGTCACAAAAAAAAAATTACTATCCATTTGCTAATGAACTTACTCCCAAATATTAAGACTTTCCTCTTGCTATTGCTTCTCAGCAATTGGCATAAAATGGTTATAAGTTAAAGAAGATATTAAACTCATGGATTCCAGAACTTGTGAAAAAATATTCTTATGATTTTTTTTGGAATTGAACTGTGTAAATATTTTTGAAACATCCAAATTTTAGAGTTCACACTCTACCCATCATTCATAAGTAGAAACCATTGAAAATAAAATGATCAAAAATTGTCATTAAGCAAAACTTAAATTATTAAAAATTAAAAAATATTTTAAAATAGAATTAAAATGACTGAATATCACTTGAGAATGAGGGTGAAAGAATTAAAAATTATTATTAAGAGACTTATTTAAACATTGAAATTATTAAAAAAAAAAAAAACTGTCAAATTTAAAATAAGTGAAGAACAATTAGAAAGAGAGTGAAACTATGGAAAATTGAAAATAGAAATTAAATTGATTTTGTTTTATAATTGAAATTAAATTTTTTAATTTAGATAACTAAAATTTCATGGGAAATTATAATGAAAGGAGTGTGGATTTTAAAGAGAAAAATAAATGATTAAATTAAGGGAGACATTTTTTTGATAATTTGGGGGATGAATGAGGGGTTTCCAAGACTAGTTGAGTTTATAGCCATCTTCTGGATTGAATTTGTTGGAGTGTTTTCCGATTTCAAGCGCTTGTCTAATGATACAAGATGAATAATAGGACAGAGGTAAGGATTTTTGGTTTGGTCAAAGCACATAAGATGTTTTGATTTGAAGGAGTATTCAACAATAATGGACTTGCTAATATAATTGTGGTTCGAGCATGGAATTTGATAGACTCTTGGGCCAAGCATAGGGTCAGAGATATACTTTGTAGTTTTGAAAAGATGTTTAAAGGTTTTAATGTCATTTTTTACCAAAATTCTTGAAATATTATCAATAGTACCCTTGATGTAGGGAAGAGAGAGGTGAACAATGAAAAGGGATGAGGAAATTGGATTTTTGGATTTAGGAATGCAAACATAGCTAAAAACTTTATTGATTTCAGAGAATGGTTGCATGGGCCTTACTCAAATGAGTTTTTTCTTTCTCCAAAAATTGAGGAGCTGAGACCCCTGAATTATGGGATGAATGATGGTGAGAATGCCCATGCACGTACCCATCAATACCACTCTAAGTTCTTGATTTCTCTTCTCCCATTTTCTCATTATACCCTCTTTTATGTTTGTCTATTAATTTATTATCTCCCCTTTTCTTCCAATGATTTTTAATTCAAAATTTTCCTTATTTTGTATCCCAAAAAAATTTCTCCCTTTCTTTTAATCATTTATTTTTCTCTTTGAAATCCTCACTCTTTTCATTATAGGGTGTCCATCAACTTTTTACTTATCTAAATTAAAAAATAATAATTTCAATTATAAAAATAAAAATCAATTTAATTTTTATTTTCAGTTTTCCATGGTTTCACCCTCATTCTCAATGACTATTCACTCATTTAAATTTTATGTCTAATTTTTTAAATATTTAATAATTTGAATGTTCAAATAAGTTTCTCTTAATCTAATTTCTATGTTCCACTTTTATATTTACTCTAGAACATACTCTTTTCTAATTACTAAATTTTTCTTGTCCCTAATAATAGATAGAATGTCCACTCAAACATTGGAAATTTCAAAAATATTTATACAATTCAATTCCAAAAAATATCATAATAATTATAATTAACTGTAAAAACATACATACTTAAATTACTCCTTCAAATATCATTTTAAAGATTGAATATATGTTGAAACATTTCTTTGGAGCAAGCGCAGAAAAGAGAAGAAACGATATTTATTACCTTACCATACCATATACTAGACAAGCCCAAAGGGGTGAGGGGCTTAGAAATTAAGAGGCAAGTCTTACTTAAAGAATATCTTACATCAAAGATTTTTGGGAGATTTTTCCACATTCAAATAGTATTTTGAGATCTAAATATATGTAAAATATTGATATGAAAACTATGACATTCAAATATATGTAAAATTTTAATGAAGAAAATATTATGGGTGTAAATCCATTTTAAATCTACATCATTTAAATGAATCAAATTTATTGAAGTGTAGATTTTTTTATCATTTAATTTCATGTCATGTATTAATTCCTTCTTAGTAAATGATAAAAATAATTACATCTTAAGAAATTTGATTCCTCTTTGTGTTTAATAGATACAAATGGGTCTACACCTATTTACTTTTTTAAATGTCCTCATATGCTTATGTTTATACATAGTTATTTATTTTTGTTGTCATGTATGTCACTTAGATAATGCTTACATGTTAGCTTAAAAAAACATAAATACAAACATAATAAAAGTATATATAATAATAATAATCCATTTTTAAGGTCACGGTCAAGCCAGACACCCTACGAAGGTATACATACCCTACCCAGGAAACACATGTTTTTAACCATTAGGCCCACTCATATATATATGATATGAAAGGAAAAAATTGATATATACACTTAATATAAAAAACTAAAAATATTGTTATTGATTGATAAAACTAAAATCAAAATGGATCTAAATTAATTTTAATTAAACTAAGCCAAACCTACTCATGTTAATAATTGTTATTGATGTTGGGTTACTGAGAGGGGGGGGTGAATCAGTGATAGCGTAATTATAATCATTTTTCTTCAAATGTTATATCAATGTAGAATTATTATCCAATAATGAGCAGTAAGAAATAAACAATCACACTACACCAGTGTTTTACGTGGAAACCCAAATCGAGAGAAAACCACGGAATGTTTTTTCTTATATGTCTTGAAGAATTACATTCATTGGAAGCACCAAATTTCTTTGTTTTCCAGCTGTAATTGGAAGGAGGCTCCAACCCCCTAGTTTCTCAGGCAATAACCTGAGGGAAGATCCAACTCCCCAAATCTCTGGCTACAACCAGAAGGAGGCTACAACCCCAAATGTTCTCC